>JANRGW010052216.1:0-21563 GCA_024733675.1 Psilopsiagon aymara | reverse complement strand
AGCCATGCTGGCTGTCACCAACCACCTTGTTGTTTTTCATGTGCCTCAGCATGTCTTCCAGGAGAATCTGCTCCAAGATTTTCCCAGGCACAGAGGTGAGGCTGACTGGTCTGTAGATACCCGGCTCATCCATTTTCCCCTTCTTGAAAATAGGGGTTGTATTTCCCTTTTTCCAGTTGTCGGGAACTTCACCTGACTGCCATGATTTTTCAAATATGATGGACAGCGTCTTAGCAACTTCATCTGCAGCTCCTTCAGGACCCGTGGATGGATTTCATCAGGTCCCATGGACTTGTGTACATTCAGGCTCTTAAGATGATCTCAAACCAGATCCTCTCCTACAGTGGACTCAACGTCTTCATTCTCACAATCCCTGCATCTGCCTTCCAAGACTTGGGTGGTGTGGTCAGAGCATTTGCCAGTGAAGATTGAGGCAAAGAAGTCATTAAGAACCTCAGCCTTCTCCAAATCCAGGGCAGCCAGTTCTCCTGATAGCTTCTGGAGAGGGCCCACGTTGTCCCTAATCTGTCTTTTATTTGCAATGTACCTATAGAAACCCTTCCTGTTGTCTTTCACATCCCTAGCCAAGTTTAATTCTAACTGGGCCTTAGTTTTCCTAACCTGGTCCCTAGCTTCCCGGAGAACATCCCTGTATTCTTCCTAGGCTGCCTGTCCTTGTTTCCACCTTTTATAAGCCTGTTTTTTTCCTTCAAATTTTCCTCAGCAGCGCCTTTATGAATCCAAGGAGAAATCCTGGCCCTCCTGCTTCACTTCCCTCTAGTTGGGTTCTTTCACTTTTTAATCTATGTATCAGTTTATAACCCTACCACAAGATATAAGGATTAAATACTTCCACAGATATTCCTACTCTTTAAAGTAAAAATTTAATTCATCAGCTCGTCACGCTCAAAATTTATTCAAGAAGTTATTTAACTTTATAGCACTTTATAACATGGCACAAAACGCCAACTTTAAAGAAACTGAGGATTTTTGAGAGAAAATTTTCTCAGCATAAGTACCATTTCAACAAGTTGAAAAGAATTTTCTGTTTAAAGTCCTTTTTCAGGATGGTCTGACAGCTATCTCCTCTTTTCCATGCTTAAAACCAAATTCTAAACAATAAAGCTAAATCAGTGTTAAACTGTTTAGGCTTCAGAAGAAGAATGTAATGCCACAATTTTCAGGATCTAGCAAGACACACTTCACTGATGTGATTTAAATGAGTTAATAATAAACTTTCTAGTTTCATCTTATTCTACTGCAATTGAACCAAGACCAAGAGATTTCTACCTTCTTTACGAATACTTAGAACTTTTGGATACAAATCATTTAATAAGTTTCATTTGCAAACAGCAGAAAGTAGACTAAAGATCAGATGCTTTGGTTTTAAGCTTTCTTTAAATGGCTTCCGGAAAAAAAAAAGTACCATCAGTTTGGCACCAGGATGTCAATTCGCTGTCCCCTGGAGTCTTACCTCTGTAACAATTTTCTTTGAACACTAGTCAGCAAGCACCAAACCCGACCATTCGAAAGGGCCAGATTCTGAATTCTTCCTTTATTTTAAAATTTTTAAAGCTACCCTGTATAAGGGATTTTTTTCATTACTTCAATAAACTACTGATTCATTCTCACACTTTTGTAACTGGTAGGGAAAAAATTATAAAAGTGACCAATTCAGGCATAAGACCCACAAAGCTTCCATTAAAGCACTGGTAAAAGGATGCTGTAAACAAATCAACTTAGAGGCTTGTTTCATTGTATCTCAGAAAGAAATTTCTGAGCTGCCGAACTACAGATGAAATCATTATTGCACAACAAAATCACACAATAAGTCTCTTGTGCATTTCACCACTACTTTGCTAGGTGTTGAACAAATCCTCAAACACACCCTATTCTTAAATATTAATAAAGAGTGCAATGAAAATCTTTACTTCATCCTTAAGTCCAGTTTCTGATTAGCATGAAGAGCACCTTGATTTAATTTACAGAATGCCACAGAAATACTACTAACAGCTTACAGTACATTGAACAGTTTAAGATGTTCCACCTCCATAAAATCAAGTCTCAAATTTATGTATTTCATCACTCATAGTAAAAGACTAATCACAGTCACTGCTAAATTAATTGCTACAAACCTATAAATGCTTTGGAATGCTACAGAGAAAGGGTCTTGAACATAACACCATTTCCAGAATATTAAAAGTAATGTTATTTGCATTTCTTAAGTGCATGATTAAACTAAGTTCCACAGTACACAGGTACATCAGAATGGCCAGACATGACTCAAGAGATGTCAGATTTCTACGTAGCAAAAGGCTATAGACAAGCATACAGCAGGGTTAAATGCAGAACTTGAACCTTGAGTGTTTGAAGTGGTCAAATGGAATCTCTTGATACGTATCATGTGTCCTGCGATACCAAAGGCTCACACAAAAAAGAATCACTGCATTTCTTCGCAACCCCGTTCAGTAGCATAAACCAGGTCCTTCTTCCTACCCTTGAGTATATTTTATCAGTAGCTAGAAATGTCAAATACTTCTACAGTAAACAGAAATATGCTGTCCTTTTTTATTTTTCTACACACCAATTCTAAAGAAAGTGACAATACAATCTGCCCCAGGCAACTCCATCACCATCCACGGTAGACAGGTCATTTTCCTTTTTATCAAAGAGGAGAGTAGGTCATCACATTTTAGTACATGTTGACACCACTGCTAGTAAAAAAAGATAAGAATTCCGTGCCCTTAAGGTGCCTTAACCTCTATTTTACCTAATAGAGATATTTCACAGCTATTGCATTAAAGCCAGAAGAGAGACAGATTTGCACCTTCAAAGAATGCACTACAAAGGTCTCAACCTTTGTGACAAGCTGATATTTGTACTGCTGAAAGTATACGTGATAACAAAGCACTTCCCTTAAGATACACTATCTCTCTTATTTTGGGTAATAGGATTTATTTTTCTCCTATAACACCATACAGGATCATGGATGTTTAACCTCATAAACACAAAAACATGGTTTTTGAGCACTTCCGGAAGTTGAAATAAAAAGCACATGTCTACCTCCTGCTATCCTGAAAACAGCTTCAGAAGTTTCTTTGCTTGAAACATTTTGTTTTCAGTCAGGATACCCTTAATTCAGAACACAAAGCAAAATAGTGACAATTAACAGCTGTTCATATGATTCACAGTGTTTTGACTTTCAAATATTTGATTCTGATGTCGAAAAGTTTTAAAAGCTTTACTGGCAATGCTCTTAATATCTTTTAAAACAATGAGAAAAGACACCACCTTCTAGTTGTTAATATATTGCCATCTGTACACGAGAACTTACTTTTAATTGCATTTTATGTTCCTTTTAAATAGTGATAAGTTGAAAAGATCTGCAGGGCAGGAGCAAGAGCATCAATGCTTAGTTATTACTCAGACTGGACAGCATTCACAAAATGAGGGGAAATATATTTTGGGAAAATATAAAGACGTGGCCATATTTGCAATAAACTTCATAATGATGCTCAGTTTAGTCTGCATGTAAGCGTAAATTGTTACTTAAAAAAGGACAAAAAAGCTTTTTCTGGCTAGAGGAACAAGCATTCCATACTTGAAGTGAAGTAACAGCTTTGTGCTTGAAGAGTCAAAACTTCTTTCCCTCAGGAAGATGACTACAAACAGTATTAACTCCCACTAGAAATTAAGCCTTGATTTTTCACAGTAAGAGTAACGTCTTTCTGAAATGGAAAATACCATCCATTTACTTTGTAAATAGTCTGATCAATTTTTCTGTTTGTACTGGTAGCACTTTTTTAAACCCCAGAGTCCAAGAAAGTAGTTCTCAGTTCCGAGACCATGCCAACAAATTCAAGAGGTCATTATTTAAATGCTGTTTATTTGTATACTTACATGACTGCATATATACACTGTCAAAATTCAGTCCTGCTTCACCAAAACGTATTGCTAAGGTATACATTATTCAATAAGAGGGAATACATAAATTAAAACTCAATAACAAGTCGTGACCACAATAAAGTGTTTAGAGGAACATCATTTTAACATCTAATAACCGCTTTATTTGCCAAAGCATTTTGCATATTCATACATGTTTCTATGCAAACACATACTGGAATGTGTGCATTTCACAGTCCATTTCATACAAGGCACATATTAATGCATTAACCAAGACTGAAACAAAAGAGCGAGGCTGCTAACAGCAGCAGCATTTAAGATTAACAGCAAGAAGACCAAGACTAAGATACCTCCATGACACAACCCGATTTTTGAGACCAGTGCTCTTGAACTGAGGTCTGTTGCAAACTACATTGTAATCAGAAAAAATTAAAACTTGGTTCAGAAGATACAGAGAGGGCAAGATATTACGAAAATAACACTCTCTTTTTTCTAGGCAATCTAACCACTACCCACTTTCTATGATTCTATTGCTTCCACTAAATTAGCACGAAGATGGTTGAAACAAGAAGGAAAAATAAATAATTTTAAAAACAGCTAACAAGATAATGCATGCTTCGGCTAGAAGTCATTATGAACAAGCTCTAGTGAATCTCCATGGCTTTTTAAGCTGATATTTGTATTTCATAATGTGATTTTGATATACTATTTCAATTGCAAAGGAACTGGGATATTTTCAGAGAAGAAAACAGACACGTTTGAAATTCAACAAAACAAATTGCACTTACAGATGGCTTTTGCCCAAGTGAATAACAAATATTACACTAAAGCAGGATATGACCCTTCCAGTATGAAGCAATTCAAAGTATTTGTTAATACACAGTAGTTTGTATAAGTGATTTACCTACACACAAAGCATACATTCCTCATTAACCCAGGAGTCCAATTTCCATGTTATATTAAGTATGAGTTTCAGATCTGAATGTCTCCAGCATTATCAGAAGATATAAATATGCCTGTTACAGATTTTCAACATCAAGCATTCATTACTTAGTGAATTTCAGCCTTACTGAACCTTCATATTGAATTTTGATGCTCTTATATGCACTGTATTCCATACCTGAGAGAAAAATAACCATCTTACATTGCCTTAGGTTTCTTACTTCTTTATGATGAATTCTAGCTCCCCTTCAACTCTTTCAAAAGGAAAGAAAAAAAAAAAAGGACCTGAAATCAACAACATTTCAGTCATTTTAAGTTCACACAACTGCTTTACAAATCACACAGCCTGACCTCCTTCTATAATATTACATTACAGCAAGATCCAAAATAACATTCCAGTTTGACAGCTAACCTCAGGCACCACTGGTCTAGTATCTCGCTGCTTATACTGCTGGCTGAAATGCTGATAGGATACGCAAGGCAAGCTGAGAGTTTAACCGGCAGAGCTGTTCAAATCTAAATTGTGCTATTTGAAACTTAGACCACAGGAGACAACAGTTCACTTTTCACGATGGCAGCAGATTCAACCTCTTCACCCTGTGAAAGCCATATGAATACATTTACCACACACAAAAAATATCTCCCTATATTATGATCAAAGACATATTTCACACACATTTTTATGCACATTTGATCGTTCTGTTGACAGACTTGGAAGTTAAGTAATATGGACTGCTGCACATAGGTTTCAAACCTTGATGGAGCCCAATGGCAGGCTACTTTTGACAGCCAAATAATGACAAGCACGTTGCAGGCCAATGCCCGTCATTCATGAACATCTTGGCCTACTCCAACCGTTGCGCAGCAACTAAGTGGACGGTCAAAGGTTAAGTTCAAAGAAGACAGCAATGAAGGGCAACTGTCATGCACCACTGAATACTGTGAGGCAGCAAGGAGTGGTTGTCTTCTGAAGAACATGCAAAATGTTCTCTTTCTGTCCAGGCAGACACATATTTGAAGGTCCTAAATGAGACCACTGCCAATTCATGAAGAGCCAAACTGACAGCATGCCATTCAAACTGTCGCTCTCAAATTTGACTATTTTTTGTATTTCAAATCACAAATGCATGCAAAGTATGACATTAAACAGAACTCCTAGCAGCTGTTTTAAGCAAGCCAGACTTGGCAGGGAAGGAGGGTGAGGGGAAAGACATCTAAACTTTTTCCCTTCTCTTTCTTTTAATATTTCAGACAAATTCAATCATTTCACAAGAAATTATCTGAATTTCTTGCAATGGCATGCACTTATTTCTAAAATTACATCAGTTGTATCCCTTGTTCTAAATACTGGACTTTCTTCCATTATTAAAAAACAGAGCCTAACACCTCCGAAAAAAAGGCTAACACAATCACCTGGAACTTTAATTCTGCACTCATATATTAATATTGCCACAGAAGCATACATTAAAGCATGCAAATACATACTTTGCATCATTCTCTAAATATCCTAAGCATTTCTGTTATAAATGGAACAATAACAGCATTTTCTATTTGTTTAAAAGCACTGCTTTGTGTGGAGTTATGACTTGAACAGCATGATTAACAATGAAATTGCATTATTTTGCATAAAACATACACATCTTACTTTTAACCCATTGCCAGTAAAGATGTATAGTTTTTACTTACATATTTAAATTATGTGATCATATTCACGTTTGCCTCTATTAACATATAAAAGACTTCAGGAAAAATAGGAATACTTTTTTTATTAGATAAACAGCGATGCCGCTCATCTTTCATATGAATGAATGCTTGACACTAAATTTAATCATGCTGACAAAGGATCGTACGGGTTAGCTCTTATGCCCTTTTTTACAAACAGTCGCTCTCTTCTGCACGTACAGGGCCAAATACTGCCCTTTAACGAAGCAGATCAACATGCAAAATGCTTGTTTCTTTTTGCTGGGTCACTGGTATCATCCCGCTTGTGACATTACTGCTTTGGAACAATTTCTCTCACAATACAAACACATTAAAGACCCTACCCACAAACTGCACTTTATAAACTAAAATCAATTGTCATTATTTATGAGGAAAATGTTTGGACCATAAAGCATAAAAACACTTGTCTGTCACGTAACAGACACACACACAGCACAAACTCCTTAAGGCAGGAACTTAAGGATATATTGCACAAATCATACTGTCAACACTCTTCAAACCACAGATAATGACCAACCTACAGTACTGATCACAATGAATGGCTTTCAGAAAATCAGAAGCAGACAATCATAACTTAATCAATTATTCTGAGCTGAAGAGCAAATTTCAAGGCAAATTTCTCCACATGGGCAAGAGTGTCTGTCCTACCTATAGCAGAAATTATAAATTTGGGGAAGTTCAATGCCTTTTATACTCTAAAATGCTAGGATAAAAAAGCATGCTTTAGTTATTAAAGGATTTGCTTGGTTATACATCCACTTTCTTCAGTTGTTTTCTCTCTGTCTTACAATGAGGTCCAAATTAGCTCAGAAGCATTCTACATTTGACTGATTTCAAATCTTAGAAGTCTGTATGTCCTGACTTCATTCTTCACTGTTGAAACACATAATGTTACTGCACGCATACTGCACTTCCCAATTCTTTCACCAGGAATTGCACAGTGAGTGCACAGACACACAGGCACAGTTTCAGGTAGCCAACCCCTGTCCAAATGCACAGAACTTACTGCACACACACCACTCAGCCACAAGGAATGTAAGCAGGGTACCTGACGCCCATCGTAAGCCACCACTATACTTGTGGAATGAAAAGTTAGAGTTTCCCTGCACTTTAATTTCTCTTCACAGAAGAGGGAAAAATACCTCCCTACTACAGAGATGTTTTGTGAGGATAAATTCCTGAAATAATATGAGATGAGATGATACACTAAGGAGCCACGAGTACACTGTATGATAAAAATATTCAGTAACATAAGACAATTTTAAAACAGTTCAGAGATGGCTAACCAATATCTACATTTTGTTCTAAGAGTTTAGGCTAGAACACCACTAAGAACTCTGTAATATACTGGTAGCAACCACTACAACTTGCAAGTCAAGTGTTTATGAGAAGTGTTCTGAAGTATCAGTTCCTGGAGTCAGGAAATTTCAGACAAGTTTCAACTCTTATTTGCAATAATACTGGAAAAGAGCTCATGGAATGTAGCTTGAAATATAAATAATAATAATGCAAAGAAACTCAACACAACATCAAAGCTTTTTTTAAAAACAACACAAAAAGTTGTTTTGTTTTTTAAGCACTGGAAGAAGGCAAGACTGGCCAGAAGAAAGACAAAACAAAATAAGAGAAAACCAAACTACGTATTAGATTACCTGCTACATTATCTGTTGCTTACCATTACCTAAGGAGTGCACAGTTTATCATATGGATACGCACAGTACACAAAATAGCTCTATTAACAAATACACAGAAATCCCCCATGACACACTGAAGCAAAACTGATCAAAGAGCAAGGCACTCAGGAGTACAAGTTTGCACTAATGCAAACAAAAAAATTTTGAAGTTCTTTAAAGTGAAATATAAGGCTAGAAAATCAGAACATTGGTAGCATTCGTAACCTGGTTCTATCTCATTTATGCATAAATGCTTTCTGTAAACACTTCTATTGAACCAAGACAGATAGTGTTCACATGAATGTCTCATGACTTGTTCGGACACCAGTGACAGAAGTCCAAGAAATGAACGACAGTGCATACCAGAAGGTTTCCAAGCTTGACAGTGCGAAAGTTTAATAGCTTCTGCTTTAAGGAATGTGAGAAGACAATGCAAACTACCATCTGTCCCTATGCTTCCCTTGAAAAGCTCAACTAACACCATCCACCATCTTCATTAATTTAAAAATTAACCAGACCACCAATATGGTACACTTTTTATGTCTTGCATGAAAGAGGCAAAGACCAGAGCACTGAGTATCCATAAAAGACTAACTGCCTACTGAACTAGTCACCACAGTAAAAAATTCAAATCAAAACATTGTCTTCCCCATTACAAAAGATTCAAGAACCAACACAACTGATTCAACCCATCTTATTTTAAAGGACTGACAAGGGATCGCTGGAAAGTGAGCAATGGAATTACCTTTTGCCCTTTCCTCTTATCAGGTCTGTTCCATTCTACTCAGGAAATACAATATTTGAAATAACAAATTTAGTAAAAATACCCTTTTGGTTCCTACCTGGATGGAAGACAGAAGTGGATTTTTTTAATTTCAAAACAGCTGCAGTACATAAAAACTTCTGCATTTCAGAAAAAATCCAACCTTACAAAAACCACTTCAAACTGCGCAGAGCTTTGGTATGACTGCCAGTGTTTCAAACAGAATACTAAAAATACACCACTTTTGTGGTCTCACAATACATAACTGAAATGCTCAAAATCTATTTCATTGGAACACCTTTTCACGATTTCTTTAAGTACATATCTTGCAAAAGTGTTAGGTTTGATAAATGCTCATTTTCTTTAAAAAAGCTTATTAGAAAATTTCTGTCTGAATTCTGACTCTAAGCTTTTCACACCAGAAAGATGATCATTCCCCTGATGCTTATATGCATTGTTTATGACAAAGTCCCCAAATAACTTTCCCCTACATAGCTTGTTTAGAGTAAATAATTTGTTCTGTTTTCTGTCATTAGTTTACACATATATGAACCATAGCGCAGTCCAGTATTTTACCATCCAGAGTCATGTGCCATTACACAATTTAGATACCAGACACTATCGCCTTTGAACATAAGAGCACCTTTTCTTGTTGCAATGACATAATTTACACTAGAAGTAAATGTAGAAGAAAAACAGAAAAGAATACGGACACAAACTCTTTCCAGAAAAGAAAATTAGAAAGGAATACAAACTCTTTCCAGATCTACAAGCTGTTCCTTAATTACTCTGCGTAAGCCTATGCTTTTGTATGCAAACTTTTCCAAACAAACGTGCATATTTCAAGAGGCCTACTGCTTTGCGATGACAGATTTTTAAAAGCTTCTTGCCCAAGCTGAACATGCAACCAGTATCAACAGGATTGGGCTTCTAAAATCTTTTAAATGCTTGTGAAAATCCTACCTGTTTCCAATCAGGTTAAAAAAAAAACAGTTAAAAAAGAAAATCTCTTAAATGTGTATCTGAACATGAATTTTACCAATCAAACTGTTAGAAGTACACATAAGGTATAATTTTACAGAGCAGCAATAGCAATGTTTTGTAATCTCAAAGTTGCTTAAACTTACTGTTCACAGAGTTGCTTAAACTTACCGTTCCCATTCTGAAGATGAAAACCTTATCTGATCCTTACTTCCATTTTTCCCCCCTCGAAGCACTTAGCAGTGTAACACTCATGATCTTTCACTGGTGAGACCCAGTGTGTGACATTTTTGCACTCAAAACGGAGGACACAGCATGGATCAGAAGTAGGAGATTTTGCTTTGTGTAAAATCTTTTGCCATTAGAGACTGGAATCTCCCCTGTGAATTACAGGTAGAAGTTTCGGTAATTTTGTTATCTGGCCACAAGTACACAAATCAGACCCTGAATTTAATATTATGTGATGCTAGATTTCAATGCAATTTTAAACCTTTGAACAGAATCAGCAACACATTTTAATCAGGTACCTTTTCAAGTATCCACTGCATGAAGTATCAGCTGCCTGGGGGTTATGAAATAATACTAAAAACTTTATAATCATTCATCGATTTAGTTTTGAGCATAGTATATCATTTGAATCCAATGGGAACATAAAGAGCTATTTGTGAGGTCAACCACAGTACAGACAGAGGCTGACATGGTATCGATGGCAAGGTGGAAAGAAATTGCCAAATACAGCAGATCAATACCTCGTTTCCCCGTTACACCCTTCTGGAGACATAAAATATATATCTTTACAGCTACAAAAATAATAATAATGAAAGTGGGAGATAAATGCTTCCCTCAAGGTAAACTATTTGATTAGCTGAGGGCAAAGGTGACAATAGCAGTTACACTGAAGTAACTTTACAGTTTTAAATAAAAAAGGTGGGATGAGCAGCAGACAAAGGGCAAAATGAAACTGAACAGCTTCTAGGAGATAAAGATGTAATTCTTTTAGGAAGTGGTATAGCATGTGCACAAAGGCAAAAAACTGTTACGCTAAATAAACTCCAGTAACCAAAAAAACCCAAAAACAACATAAAACAAAACCCATTTTGAAATTACAGCACTATCATTTTCTATCCAGAAGGCTTCCAAGATGTTTAACATGTCCCATACTTCAAATGCTGATAAATATTCATAACCAGGTTTTGCACTTCACTAGTGAACTATAATGCTTTTTAGATTCAGCCAAAGGGAAGGTGATAATCTAATATTTTGGATCCTCTTGGTCATCACAGGTTAATTAAACAATTTAATAAATGTATGAATTATTAACTGCATGAGAGCCCAATCCTGCTTCAGATAAACGCTGTGTAAGTTTGATCACCAGTTGCACTTGGAACAGAAACAAGCTTTAGGCATTCACTACCTGGCCTGTCTACTTTTCACTACTCTGGGTTCAGATGAAACTGAATCCTACCTGCTGTAGAAGGGAAAAGCATAGCAACTATTCATTCAGTGTCTTCCAAATCTATAGAGAGCAGTGAAAGCAGGCCCAGTACTGCACCTACAGCAGGACATTTCACTACAGCTTCATTTAAAAAACGCCAATTTCCACCAGAAACTTCTTAGATTATAAACTAAGTTCACAATCAGAAGAAAACAGGGTCTTGGTGATCTACATCTGAGACTACCTTGCTTTCCGAATTAGAATAACCTGCTAAGAACTTCCAAAAGGTTTTTCTTAAGAAAGATGTTAATTCAAGACCAGAAATGCAATCCATGTGCAGTTTTTATTTTCTACAGAAAACAAGAATGGTTTCCAAAACATACTTTCCCTCTCTTTTGGGGTAAATTTAATCTTCCTGAATGCCACAAGTTATAGAAATATTCAAAAAAGAATGCAAACCACTCTCATCACGTTTAGACACTGCATGTCTGACACTAAATTTGTAATTGATCATTTTCTTTGTCTCAGTGTTGCCGTTTGAGAACATACTCATGTTTAGTAACAGCCTAGTTGAATACTTACTGAGAGAACAGAAAACTTAAAAGTTCATCTTACATTTGGCAGTGTAGCTTTCAGCTGAGTAAGTGAACTTCTCCAAATCATCACATCATCACACAAGGTGCTTTGCTGCACTCATTTCAGTCTGCTGTCTTGAAAATTACAGAAAATAGGCTGTTCAATAGGGAAACTGGAATTAAGCAAGCAACTTGCACATCTCATAGTCTTTACTAGAAAGGGGCAGGGAGGTGCGAATGTAGTGTTCCGAGTCAGACAAGGAATCAAAATCCCTGTGAAGATATCTGTACTCCAATGCCTTTTAGGAAATGTGAAATCCCTCTAAATGATACAAGCTGAATCAGTTAAATTACTATTT
The DNA here is from genome assembly GCA_024733675.1 of Psilopsiagon aymara. NCBI lineage: Eukaryota > Metazoa > Chordata > Aves > Psittaciformes > Psittacidae > Psilopsiagon > Psilopsiagon aymara. The sequence goes on along the minus strand of JANRGW010052216.1, from coordinate 9,210 downwards.
AAAAAGGAAGCAGAGGGGTACTTAGGTAAATAAATATGCTGCCATTTTGCCAGGAAAAAATCTAACTGACACTAAGACAACAACAAAAACATAAATTCCTAAAATGCACGTAACACTATCAGTCTTCATAATAAGCAACCAGTTCTGCATCTTGTACCACTTTCAGGACACTTCCCCTAAGCTGGCAAAATACCAATGACTGTCTGGTAGAAACCCATATTGGTAAGCCTAATGAAAGGTCAGGGTTAATGGAATCATTTCATACAGCCATGCCCTACAAGGTATTGGACACCCATAACAGCTATTATACTTGTGGCATGCAACAAAGCCAAAATTTTAGTTGGCTAGAGGCTACAAGTAACATACATGAACTTACAATCTTAACATACAAGACTATGAGAAAATAGATGAAGCAAAGGAGGAGGGGAAACAGGAAAAAAAAAAAAAGGAGGAGCTTTCCCAAGAGTACATATTCAGATATGGAATATGCTCAGCTCCCATTGTACTGTCTCACATCACCAGGATCAAAGTAAACCGAAAACATTCAGATCCCGGGCATTTGAATTTGCTTTCATTACTCTCACACACAACAGCCTTACAGGCCACAGCCAGCAAAACATGACTTTAGTGTTTTCAGTATCCATCCTCCTCGTACCCTTAGCTGGGAGATCTTAGAAGATTCAAATATGTGAAGCATATATCTGTTCTTATTTATAGAAAAAAAACAGACTGATTGTAAACCAACATGTTCAATAAATCTGCAGAGCCTAAAGTACCAATATAATTCAGAGCAGCAAGATAGATACGCACTTCTTAATTAAGTGGGTGATGTTTTAGTTAAAACAAAAAGACAACCCTGGCCCACAGCTAAGATTAAGTACACGCTCTTTCAAAGGAAGCTCCTACTATTATGAACATAAAGGCTTCAAATCACAAAAAATAAACCACCTAATAGTCTGTATTCAACAGTAAGTAGAAAGTCAGGACACAGACTGATTTGGATTAACACATTTTCAGTTATAATAAGTAATTTTACAGAGGATTAGTATCTTGATGGTCTGATCAATACTAGGCACTGCTGCTATTACAGATGAAGAGAAAATTACCCCTCCAGTAATAAAGTGTGTATGTCTTGGTTCTCCTTCATTTGCTGAGTCCATTACTGTAATGGTTCCAGCATTAGCAGCTGAGGCAATTTAAACAGCAGGAATGTGATGAATTTAAAAGCATGCAACATTTACTACTCATTCTTTCTTGTATTTTATTCTGCATATGCAAGGTTCTACCTGACCATTTCCAATATACAAATCATGTGTTAGCGACTATCAACACTATTTCTTAATTATTGTCTCATTAATAATGGGAAGGGCCAATAATGTGATTACCACAAAAATTGCTACTGGCATACTGGCTGCTGAGTGTGCTAAAACCTGCATACCATTTACGTAAACAGAAATATGACATGACAAGAAGCTTATTTAACTGCATCTAAGCTGTTTCATTAACTTCAATTTCCTAAATACAACTTCTAAATAAATCTTTTTAATCTATTAGAAAATTTCGTATGTTTTTACTTTTTAAGAGGCTGAAAAATAACAGGAAGCAAGAAATTAATGCAACATTTGAGTGAACTATGGTAAGACAATGTTAAAGTTTATGCACTTCATCATACAGTATGGGTGATATTTTTCAGCATTAACTCAAAAATGATTCCCCTGCTCTCAAAATGCTTGCCTATTTTTCTCTCAGTATTAGTATGTTGAGGCAACCTATTTTATCTTGTAAATGTATATTATTTTCCAGCCAGTAAAAATGAGGATGATGCCAAGAATAGAACTTCCATTGAAATCTCAGCCTGAACACTGTATATTCCCTTTTCCTCATTGTAAACAAAATACATGCAAGCCTTTCTGTTATTTAAAGCTTTATATTTCCTTGCCACTTTGTCTAACATGTCTCACAAATGTGAAATTGCACATGAAAATCTTTGTAAAAGCCCCTGTGAATATTCAGATATGTGCATACTGATGCATTTATTATTTGTGTAGCAATAACTTTATTGGATTGGGGTCCCAGCTGTGCTGAGAGCTGTACAAACCTAACAATAATGTCTGTGAAATACAGTCTCTGTAGTCAGTTCTGGCTGCACAGCAATGCCAATTAGCATAAACAGCTACATGAGGCAATTGTGAACTGGGTTTAGTGGTCTGTTCCAAAGACCCCTCAATGTAATCCTTTTAAAGTAAAAGAAAGTAATACTGCAGACTAGCTGAGCATCCTGTCTTTGACATGGTAATGACACAGGGTCTTAATATGCAACCAGTGGCAAGTAGAAGCATATAAAGGTACTTACTAAAACCTGGTATCTGTCACACTGAAACTCACTTTAAACAAACTCACTTTGCCTAAGCCTTGAGAACAGTTCTACATCAAATATTAACCTTTTTAACTAACCTGTGAATATTAATCAAGATAATAAACATCCTAAAAGCAAAACAGCTTTCTTCCCAAGTTTAAAGTGAGGTAACAGTATAAACAAACAACCAAATAAGAGCTTTATGTTTGGTTTTAGTTTATATGGTACCTTTTCTTCACCTAAAAAGAAGTTTACTGCAAGGTGACCAAAACTCTGACCAACAGTCTAAAGAAAAAAATCAAAATAAATATAAACTGCACTAATTAAAACTGAACACTAAGTTAAAAGAAATGCACACAAATGAAACTCCCCCAGCGGAGAGTTTCATTAAAATGCCATTCCAACTAATCAGCAACATTTACTCTGACAGCCCTGGTTGTATGCGCAGAAGTAATATTTGCTACGGGGAAGACCAGCGAAGTTGACGGCATGTAACATTTCCACAGAGGTCTTTACAAACTTCATAATAATCCTGCTTTGCTGTCCACTTCAAACTCAGAGAAATATTCCACAGGACACCAGCATCCCCAACACGGTGTTTCAAACAGCTGAGTAATTAATTTCCGGTTATTGTTTCCCAACTTTTGCCAGACCCTCCTCCCAGGAATGAACTTGCATCCTCCTCTTGGGCTTGGAACACCAAATACTAGCATAAAGACTTTAATTTCTGCTACAGAGTCAATCTTACCCAATCCAATTGAATGATCTGCAAAGTGGAAATTACTGCATGACAGCACTGCACTATAAAGAATTTCTACCACATGTACCTGGAACAGAAATGTTCTTCTATAATAGCATAAATCAAAACTTGCTATAAACATGAAAATTTGTGAGATGGAGAACAGCTTAGCAAAAGCCGATTACCAGGCTTCTGATAGACAGCATTTAACTGTATGCAGTTCGAGCAAAACAAGAACTTTGATTCAGGATTTAATTCTCCAGAAGAGAGACATTGCCAGGAGATATATAATCCAAACCAGCTTCTCTATCCAACCACTTCCCTCTCATTAGTAGGCCTCATAAATCTTGTTCTCCAGAAAAGGTCAGGTTAACTTCAGTAACAGTTGGTTTGCTATGAAATATTTTGATCAGGACCTAAATGGAAGTCATGGCAAAACTATTACAATAAATACACACTTCCTTTGCCTTCAGCTTTTCTTAGGTGGGAAACACGTAGTTAAACCTAGGGACTGAAGGGTGACTTGGCAGAGTGCAAACAGCCCAAAGATTACATTTCTCATTAAGTTGTATAACGGAACACCAGTACGAAGATGCATCCATGAAAAAAAGTCACACATTTCTTCCTGCATAACCACTTCTCATTCTCACCTTCAAAGCCTTTTTCTTCGGCACCCTTTATTCTAAGATGTTCTAGAGACTCATTTTGCTTCATTTCCAATATACTCAAAGCTTCTCTCATGTAGCACCCAACTTACAATGTTAGCCTAAAACACCCTATAAGTATTCATACCTCTAAATTCTCTAAGGACCTCTTCTTAATTTCCATCCTTCTCTCTCTGCACCTACAACAGATGTGCCTAAGACAGTCCTCTACTACTCTAGTGCTCTTGAGTTTTAATTATGCAGTACTCCTCTAGTACCTCTTCAAGCGCTTTGCCCTCCTACAGCCTTTCTCAGCAGAGTTCACGCATATCTCTGAACAATTAGATTACCAATGGTAATTATATCCTGATGCATATGATTCCCAAATGTGTTTGAGATCTACGGCAAAGACAAAAGCCTTTGAAGGAACAGCAGACATACAGGTTGAAAAAGGTATGGGCTGTTTTTCTTACTGCAACATAATTCCATTGTATTGGACAGCTTACATCTGTATGTGTTTTCACATCTAAGGAAGAGCAGAACACAAATGAGACACTAGAAGTACTGTCCTTCAGCTAAAGGCCCTATAGTGAAATAACTTCTAATGTTAAATGGTAAATTAACAGCATTACCAAACACTGTGTGCTCAGTATGCAAACATGAGTGCATCAGATTACCATCTTAGGAGAGCTTTTTCTAAATTTATAATGGGAATTATCCTTCCCGCCATTAACATCAGTGTTCTGCCTTCAAACAAGTAATTTCTGCTTCTCTGTACTACTGTTTTGTAAACCACACCAGCAGAAGCACAACAATTATCCAAAGCTTCTGTCAAATATTGTACAATGCAGACATACCTGCAACAACAAAACACCCAGCAGTGTAATTGCATCTTCAGTGTAAGCACTTAACACCACTGCATTTAAACGCATCATCAAGAAGAAAACACTATAAAGCTAGGGTGCTGAAACAGACTTGAAAGTCTTTATTTAGGTTAGGCCTTGTGTAGAGTACTTCTAAATTTGGAAATAAAAGCACAGTTACATAATGCATCATCTGACAATATCTTCACAAAACAACACATTTACTTGTCTCATATTTTTTCTTGTACCATAGTAGAACTTGCATTTAAATGGAAGCATCTTGCCCAGGCAATAAAAATCTTTATGAGCGGTACTGCTAAAGCCACACTAGGCTCCCCTCTTTCACAGGATCGGGGAATCTAAGGTCTGTAAGTTATTCGCAGCCCCCGCAGCTCGGCCACCAAGCAGACCTCAGCCTGAACAGAGCTCTCCGGCCCTCGAGCACCGGCCCGCAGCCCCTGCTCCGGGACACTGGGCACATACGGAACACTTCACCAGGGCGACTGGAACGCCGAAGGAGGGACGAGCTGTCAGCCGCGGCCGGGCCCGGGAGCGCCCATTCCCTCCGCCTTCTCCTGTCATCTCCCTCGTCCCCGCCTCCCGCCGCGACCCCGGCCCTACCGCGGCCCCCGCTTTGTCTCTGTTCCTCGCTTCTGTGGCTACCGCGCTGGCCCCGGTGTCTCCCTCCGCCGTCCTCGCTGTGCCGCCGCCCCCGGCGCTCCGTCCCGCCACCGGGCCGAGCTCGCAGCGGTGACAGCGGGCAACGGGTGACTGCGGGCTGGCGGCCTCTACCGGGGCCTCGGGAGGGGGGCCCCGGCAGCGGGGCCTGTGGCGGGGGAGCGGGTCCGTGCCCGTTTGGGGGGCAGCGCGGGTCGGGTCGGGGACACCGTCGTGTCAGGCCGTGGGGCACAGGCGTGCCCGGTGCCCGCAGGGGTGTTTTCCTTTGTCTCGTGCTACTCCTGCCCACAGTCACACCTCACGAACAGGGAAGGGTGCGGGCAAGGGCCCGCTGCGGGCGGCTGGGGGAAACTGCGTTCTGCCTCTTTGTTTCTTGCCCCAGCGTTGGTAAAAGGATCGATGTTCTGGGCCGCTCGCTTCTTCGGCTTTCTCCTTTTAGAGCTGTCCCACTCTCACATTGTAGCCGGGTTGTGCCGACCGTACGCTGGGGAAATGCTGGCTGTGTTTCCCTCCCTTGTTCCGTTTGCTAAATTTACCATGTTTTAGTGTGTATTTCTGTGGAAACGTGGGAGATCCCAATAGCGATCAAATATTCTCTGTGGTATCTATCGGCTTTTAGTTGTTTTTATATTTGGAGGCAGAAAATTCAACGTGTGCTAGAATCTCATTGGCTTGTTTGAAGTGTGTTATCTCAAACACATGCAAAGCCCGTTCATTTAATAAGGTTATGCTGGGTTGTTCTTGTGGTGGCCAGTCTAGTGTGGCTCCTGGGAGAGGCAGCCTTCCACCAGCTGTGTATGTATTAGTATACACATATATTAGCAATGGTCAAAGTGTTTCTTACAGACATGGCCGTGGTTGTGTGACTTTTTTTGTGGATGGTGTGAGCAGTTATTGAAGAGACGCTTAAGCTCCCGTTGTTTGTAGTGGAGGAGACTCTTGGTGGGACTGTTGAAATACCCATGAGCTGTTAAGTTGCAGAGGAAAGTCTGGGAGACCTCGAGGTCCCTTCCAACCTGGAGTTCTATGACATGTTCTTAAGTAAAATGTAATACATTTCTGTGCACAGTGAGATTAGATTGTCTCTGGTTTTGAGCTTGGAGATCTAGAGAGAAGAGCCTGACATTTGGTAGGAGTTTCATGTAAGCAGTTCTTTCACTGAGTACTCATGATGTTTTTTAGACCGGTATGTATTTTGCACCTTCCTCCGTTATTAGAGGAGGAAAATGGTCTTGGCTGTGCACAGAATGGCCAGGTGTCTGAATAGTACAAGTGTACACCAGTGTCTGTGTATGGCTGAGAGCTGCAGCTTGCTGTGTGCCTTAGGTAACTGATGTAGAGAAGCTGCTGTGCAGTTTGCAGGTGCTGGCTGGGGGGATCCCTACATCTAAAGATTTCAGGGTGGAATTGGACTGAGTGTGCTTTTGGGTTTCTGGGTGAGCAAGAATGATTGGTCCCAGGAGTCCCTCCTGCGTTCTACAACCAGGAACTTATGTTTTCTACCAGCCTCCACATCAGCATGTGCCTGGTGTTAGCTATTTGATACTGCAGCTCTCAGATAAAAGCTGGAGGCAGTGCCAAAAGAGACAGGGCATGTCCATTCTTGAGTTGAATTGCTGCTAGTGTAGTACAGGGTTCTTCTGTATGCCTGTGCTACAAAAATGCCCAAAGTACCAAAGAGGAGAGCAATCTCTCTGGGGTTTGACTGAAGACAGTAGTTGTATGAAGTACACAGAAGCAGTCATTTTGCCATATGATGGTTCTGCACATTTCACTTGGAATTTTGCAGGGGGAAAAAGCAGACTTAAGAGACTGCTTCGAAATTGAAACAGGTAGATCTGTTGTGAACCTGTATGGCTGGGTATTTAATGTTGTTTACTTACAGGGATAAAAATCCATTCTGAAGACTGGTTCAGGTGCACCATCACTGAGAGAGCCCATTAGATGTTTCTTGACCTTAAAATCTATTTTCTTACTGTTAACACCATATTACTTTGCATTCTATAAGTGTTACTGCTTTTTGGTTTTCACTTTCAGGTCAGATATTGCTTATGCTTACTCCCTGTTCTGCTTGATGAATCATTCTTTAGCAAGTGGCTCTGAAATCTGTAATATGTATTCAGGAACATTAGAGAAATGTGTTTTTACTGTAAGAATTACAGAACTGTCTAGCATTCTGTGTACAAAATTGCTCTGTAGAGTTCCTGCTAGGCTAAAATAAGCTACCTTCTGTTTTGTGGTTTATTTCTCTGTCACTGTAATTATTCAGTTTATTCTCTGATTTTATTCTTTAATTATCTATTTACTCTCAATTTTCTTCTATCTCTCTTTCCTTTTTCTTGTCTTCCAGTTTTGGCTATACTAACACCATTGCTACTCTTAGAGAGTTACCTTCTCTCAGTACCTATACTTGGCCATCAGACACTATGAGGAGACTGGCTTTTCGAGGTGCTGGTTGTACTCTGGTAAATCTGGCAAATTATTGATTGTATGTGCACCATTCTCTCCATTCCTCTGTGTTAGGGTTTTTGCTTTTCTTTGTCCTGACTGTTAATTACTCCTACCTTATTCTTGTTCATCTAATTTGTGTGTTTCAAATTAATTCTGTCTCTAATGCGGTTATATTGTGCTGCCATACCTTGTAAATCAACTTGGTGCTTCCTAGAAGAAATTCCTCGATTTGGTTGGAAGATGGGTATAAGCTGGGATAGATGTATCTATTCTGTCTTCAACCTTTGAAACAGCTACATAGATATTTTTCTGATGCCGTCACTGGAAGCTGAGAAAGAGCCAACAACTTGTTTTGTAATTTACCATAGCTGGTGGATGGTGGTTATTCATTTGGTTGTGTTGGTAAATGGAAAAATATGGCTGAAAAAGAAGGCGTCTTTTTCTGCTTCTTGTTGTTTGAGCCATTCATCCTACACTAAACGTGGGAGTGGTGGGTCACACGATGATCCAGACCTGTCTTTGGCTAGAGTCTAAGACAAGGTGTTCAGCAGCCATTTGAACGCTTGTTTGCGATTTGTTTGCTAATTTTGGGGTTTGGGGTTGTTGGTTGTTGTTTTGTTGTGGGTTTGTTTTGGTTTGGTTTCCTTGTTGGGTTGGTTTATGATGGTTTGCTGGTTGGTTTGTTTTTTATGTGGATTATTGTGCTTTTACATCAGAACTGAGCACATGTCTCTGTACGGCTTTCTCGTCTAAACAGCGGTTCTTTTTTAGTGGTCAGGTATGAAATGAGGCATCAAAATGTAGATAGTTTAAGAACATATACTGCTAAGAGCTGCTGAATTCATCTGCATTACTGTGAGCCTTAGGTTTTCTGGCACTGCTGTTATAAGTGACTAAAACTGTGGGGTCATTTTGATTTCCCTTTACTCTTGCCAAGTTAAAAAAAGCTAGTGTTTAGGTATATGGCTGAAGTGAACTGTAGTATATAACAAATATATGTGGCTCATCCTGAGCATTGCTAGCTTTATAGTTAGCTCTCACCAGAGAGTTTGGATGCAATGCCATGAGTTTAAGAACATTTGTCTTCATTATAGAAGAAGTTGGATTCCATGGGTTCCAAGAGGCGAAGAGCTACCTCTCCTTCCAGCAGTGTCAGCGGAGGAGACTTTGATGATGCCCACCACTCCACAAACACACCAGGACCAAGCAGAAAGAGGAGGAGACTTTCCAATCTCCCAACTGTAGATCCTGTTAGTATCTTCTTATTATGGGCAGTGTTTTTTCTTAGTGATACTTTATCCCTTTTTGGGAAATGCAGACTAATAAAATAGGTGATCATGTGTAGCACGTATATACTGGCCCTGAATCTGTTGCTGCCTTGGCTAACTTTGTTTAGGATCTCATTTGGTTTTGGCTTGTTCTTGTCTTCCCAGTTTCATGTTTTTCTTTCCCATTTTCCTTTTGCTGCCTTTCCCCCTG
>JANRGW010052212.1:0-10746 GCA_024733675.1 Psilopsiagon aymara | reverse complement strand
TACTAGTAGTAGCAATAATGGTTAGTGTTATACCATAGTTATTAAACTGTTCTTATCTCAACCTGTGGGAGTTGCATTCTTTCAATTCTCCTCCCTATCCCTCCAGGAGCAGAGGGAAGAAAAGGGGGGAAGTGAGTGAACAAACTGCGTGGCTGATTTATGGCCTAGACCACGACACATATTTGGGTTTGTACAGATATAACAGATATAATGGGATTTTGCTCCAAGTGAAGCAGGCAATATTTACAATTTAATTCAGCCATGTAAAATCAAATTATACCTTAAGTAAAAAAAAAAAAAAAAAAGAAAAACAAAGAAAAACAAGAAAAAAACAAACCAAACATGCAAATGAATTTTAGCTTGCTGAGAAAATATATTTCTTTGCTTGATGTGTGACGTCATAATCAGGCAATAGAACTAAAAAAGTTTACTAATAAATGAAGTAATAGTATGGTGGTAGGAGTCCTTAACTTCCATTTAAAGCCTCACAGTTTAGTGTTGTGCTTGTCTCCCTGTTTAAAAACAAGAATGTATTGCACATTGATGAATTATGTAAAGAGATTGTCATAACTCTTTCTTACCAACATCGCTCTGAAATTCATCTCATTTGCTGTGCAAATATATCATGCAAATGCATATTACTCTCCTATTTTTATACTACTATTATTATTGTGATAATTTTTGTGCATCAGAATATAATTAAGCTCTTATTGAGATGCATGTTTTAAATCTACGGCTGTTACAAAGGTTTAAATCCTTGCCTTAATTTGAATTGCATAGCCTCTAGTTCATTTATATCTTTCAAAGAGTTTAGTTTATAAAGTCTATAGTAAGCTAATATGGTATGCGTAGAAAATGAATTTCTTCATTCAAGTAGAATTTTCTGCTGAGTTGAGCCCTTTATTTTTCTCTGAGTTAACCTTCCATTAAAATAAAACATCTGAAAACCAGCCTGCAGTTCTGTAAGGCCCACATCAAATCCATTCAGAGAGCTCAATGCCAGAAAACCCCAATCAAAACAAAACTAAAAGCCATGGTCCTGCATTTTTTCTTGTTAGATGTCTAATATTTAAACAGTGCAACTGATACGGAATCTAGATAAGTAGAACTACGAGCATTTTATCACATAGTTTAGAGATGGCTGATTCACAGTAGCAAGTACTACAGGAAAGGAACATGCATGAAAGGGATAGAGTTGCAAATTTGCTTTTCAATGTATTTAGCAGTATTTGCATTTTTTCATTGGAAGAAAAACAGACGGGAAAAAAATTTATCTTTCAAATTCATAAACAAAATACAGATTAGCTAGATTTCTATATTTTGGTTTTGCTTTTAAACAGATTGCTTCCAAAGATCGAGAATCCTCTTACCTAATTTACATACATAAATTTAACCTATTACTTCTCAGTTTCATCATGCTAAGAATTTGAATTGTCCATGGAAAAAAAAATAGGTGTCTTTGATGAACAGAGATATATATGATCCTCTGGAAGTACTTGCTTATATTCAGGTACTAGATTCACTTATAAATGAAAAGATGATAAAATCTTTAGGTATACTATGTACCTGCTTAAGATTAGGAGAATAAATGTGTCCCTAGTGAAGTTTCTGGTGTAATTGTTACATGTCTACCAACATGCATTAAATGCAGATGCACCTGTGAAGGAGTGTTTGCCAGTGCCAGTTTATTGCTCATAACATTAAAAACATTATAAGAACTGTAAAGATAAATCAATATCCAAGGAAACAGTTTTTCAGGAAATTTTCTTCTTTTTCTCCTCCTCCTGGATATTGGGGGTGGGGGGGAAGAAAGAAAAAAAAGAGAAAAACTCTTCTCAGCAACAAGTGTCTAGAACAACAAATATGTTTTCAGAACTTTGCTGACCTCTTACTGAACTCTTCAGTGACTATAGATAAGGAAGAGGGAACAGGTTTCAGTCCCAGTTGTACATCAGCTGGAAGGCATTTTCAGGACTGCATCTGGGAACAGGGGATATTGATTCTGCAAGAAATTACATTTCAGACACTTGTACAGCTTTTTTTGTACCTAATTACTGTGGCTTCATAGCTAGGTTTTGTTGCATTCCAATGTCCCCCAAACCTTAAATAGCTAAAAGAAGCAAGAGAGTGGGGAAAGGAGGCCGTTGTTTGCTTGGGGGAAGGGTTGCCATGGGTGGGGACAGGGGTGTGGGGGTATGTGTTTCTTGCTCTAGCAAGATCTGAAATGGCTTGAACATGCCTCTGAAAGCAACTAATGAACTGTCCTGGTTCTGCAATTTGACCTTTGCAAAGGCAAGTCCTACTGCTCTGCAGAGTGACACTTTGTTGACGGAAACCCCATAAAGGCCTGTACAAGCAGTTTCAGAATTCAGGATTAAATTTGTACCCCCTAAAAGGTTCAGAAAGATCAGATGGCATTCTGTATTGTTAATGCATTTCTGAATGACACTATTTTTATGGCTTATCCATCACTCTATTTTCAAAATAAGTTTTCTTTTTCTCATCATAACTCAGTTGCAGCCTGTGGGATTAGTTAAGGCTTGAGTTACAAAATCTTCCACTTGCCTTAACCTGTTTCCAGGCACTGCATTAATACAAATAATAAGTAATAATAAGAAAAAGCAGCAAAGCTGTGTTAGGCTGAAGACTTTTAAAATTAACCTGTCTGGCAGACAGACAAATAGCAAAGCATAGCAAAGTGAAAAGATTGTGTTCATTCACATTTTATTAATGAAGCTGCAATGCAAAATAATACCACAACTACCATGAAGTTAAAAGCATAACAAAACTAAACTATATTCTCTTTTATATCAATAAAATTATGATCAAACAAAATTTTATATCAAACAAAATTATGATCAGATTTAATTCAAATAGCAGCTCTATCCATCAGAGGAGGGGACTAGTCTTCCAGTTGCTTCTGGAACAGAGGGCTAGAGCAAGATGTAGACACCTTGTCAGTTTATCTTTAGATAATCTAAAGTTTGTTTCATTTCCTTCTGATTCGGAGCCCTTCAAGGAAATGTGGCTAACATAGCATGTTCCATTGTTTCTGTTATGGGCTTTGGAATTTTTGCATGGGGGCTTAAGAAAACTTAAGATTTTTCATTTGAAGAATACACAAGAATTCAAGTAATTTTAGAGGAAATTAAAAAAAAAAAAAAATAGGTATATTTTCTGTTACTATGAATTTGGTCCTAAATTCTAATTTAGACTTTTTAATTCACTTATGGTTCTAGTTCATATTCTTACAGCTATTTTCCTACTTTTAATGGGCCTTCTTCAGAAAAGGAGAGAAAAATTGATAATAAAGGTGAATTAAATATTCTATTCAGAAGTGTCATGGGTTCAGTTACCCTAGCATAGGAAGATTCACATCCATGAAGTTAACCTTTAATCTTCTGCTCCTAAGCTAAACTTCTGTTTATGGCTCTTGAAACGTGTGTTTTGAAATACATACATTCTGCCTTCCTTCTCAACTGCTTTCATTATCAGTGTGGTACTTAGTTCATAGAATCACAGAATCATTGAGTAGTTTGGGTTGGAAGGGACCTTCAAAGGTCATCTTGTCCAACTCTCCTGCAATGAGCAGAGTCATGTTCAGCTAGATCAGCTGTGGGCTGAAGTTAAACCACGATAATCTAATAAGGGATCTGAAATGAGTGCCAATGTTGCCAAAATATAAGCTTGCAGGTGCAGTCGTCCTGGAGACATTTTAATAACCACTGACCTATAGCTGACAACAAAAAAAAGCCAAAACACACAAATGCAAAAACAACCCCAACACAACAAAGAAATAGACAAACAAGCAAATAATAAATAATATCGATTAAAAAAAAAGACAAAATATAAAGATATGTTTACCCAGGACCAAAAGGCACAGATGAACATGGGCATATAACATTATTGGCCTGCATATATATTTGAAGAATTGTGCTATAACAGAGGCACACAGTTCTACTACTTATCCCAGGTCTGTGTGGAAGGAAAATGTTTTTGGAAGTGGATAAACCAGAAGTCTTGACTTCTCCAGTGTTTCACAGGATCACAGAATGGTTGAAGTTGAATGGGACCTCTGGAACCCACATTATCCAATCTTCCTGCTTAAGGACTATCTAAAGCCATTGCCTAGGACAGCATCTAAACAGACCTTAGTATCTCTTAGAATGGGGACTCCACAAACTACCTGGGCAACTTTTTCCATTGTTCAGTCACCTTCAAGGTAAAAAAAATGTTCCTGATATTCAGAGGGAATTTTCTGTGTTTCAGTTTGTGCTCATTGTCTCTTGAGCACCACTCAAAAGAGCCTGGCTCCATCATTTCTGAACACTTCCTTTTGGTTTTTATACACATTGATAAGATCTGCCCCCCTTCCCCCACCAACTCTTCTTTTCTCCAGCTGAACAATCCCAGCTTTCCGAGCCTTTCTTTATGTCTTAAGCGCTCCAACCTCTTTTTACAATGAGTCCATACGTTAGGAACATTTTTTGTTAAGGAATGAATTATGTATATGCTACATGCAGTATTTTAAAGTACTTTTGACCACTTAGATGGTTTAGATTACCAATATAAAGAAAATCCACTCCAGCAAGGATCTTATACTTAAAAAGAAACAACCAAAAAAAAAAAGAAAGAAAAATTTAATCACACTTCATATTGCAGGTTTCTAACCTAGAAGTGGCAAATCTGTCACCATCTAAGACAGTTTTCTTTTTTTTTATTAAAGAAACAATATTTTAAATCTGACTTCATGAGGTCTCATACTTTTAAAACATAATAGCACTCAACAGGTAATTCTGTCTCGCAAGAATGGAACAATGGACAAATGCTAGAATTAATCTGAACTTCAACTCATTCAGAGCTGGGCTTCTTTGTCATCCTGCCTGAATAACTACCAGACTTTACACTGACAGTGTTAAATCTCACTGGCAAAATTCCTACTAGCCTCAGTAGGGTCATCATTTCATGTATCAGTTGTTGCTCCGTTGTTCAGGGTTTTTGTTTTGTTTTCATTCGGATTTGGGCTTTTTTTTCCACAGAAGTTGAATTCAATACTCCTCATTTTCTTTACCTGTAGGTATTACTTACCCCTGAAATCAGGCATTTTTTATTAACATTTTCGAAACTGGGAATTCTAAATTGAAAGTTAAAGTTTTTGAAAACAAGGCTATAAACACTCTCTTCCTTGGCATATTAAAAAAGAAAAAAGAAAGCAACCCTCAGATATAATATTGCACAATTCTTTGGAAAAGTTACTAAATGAAGGAAAATGTAGTATAATGACTTTTTTATACACTTGGAACAATGGATTTTTTTCATAGTCATCTGGGTTATGTAATGAAAAATAATCTGAACATTTTCTTCTCTTCTGCTTTAAAAATATCTTTTGAACTTTCATCTTCTTTAGAAATCCTATGATAATAAATTAAAGAAATCAATGGAATATGCTAGTGTGGCTTTCTTCCTGAGAAATAAGATGAACTATTGTGCATGTGCAGGTAAAGACATCAGGTGAGAAGGGTGGTAAAATCGACTATAACAAATCTCACCCTCCCTTCTAAATGTCTAAGTATACAAACTGGCTAATGTCACAGCTTTTTGGACAATATGTCCTTCCAATACTGTTTATACATTGATCACAAAAGATACTTACACATATTTTTTTAGATAAATTAGTGCCTGGCTTATACAGACTCCAAGGTGAATCAAAGAAAATATGCATATAGACTAAGCTGCCCAGATGGCCCATCAACAGTTAATTAAGTGGCAAACACAGAAGCAATTCTGATGCTGCCAACAAAACTGCCTGCAGAATCTGCCATGGGCTCAAATTTAGATTGCTGGAGGAAACTGCATATTGGCATCAGTCTCTTGTGATGCTCATCTGAAAAGCAGACAGAGTAAATTTCACAAGCTAAATATGAAAATGAGAACAAGAGTAAGGGAAGTGCTGTCTGAACATATTGCTATTAATGGGATGAGTTTGTCATGCCTGTGCTCTCAAGTCTAGAGCAGTAGAGACCAAAGGGGACCTGCAGCTGTTACTGGCTCTCCATGTAAAACAATGTGGTAAACTTAAAGTCTCTGTCCATTTCTTGTCCTCATTTTTAAAAAAGCTGGTATTCTTCCCAGCAGACTTGCAGTCTCAGAGTGGAATGAGCATATGAACTCTGGTACCTACCCAACCTTTCCTTGGGACAGTCTTTCCAGTGAAAAAGCATCAGGGTTACATGTGATTATATCTTTGCAGCCATCACTGGGAGACAATTCCAGTCGCTAGAGCTGTCAAACACCAAGCTGTGTCTTCTCTATCTCTCTACTCTCGCAATTATTGATCTTTCCTGAATTCTTCTACATTCTTTGCTCACCCCTATTTTATACAGTGTCATTTAAATTCTTACCCTTCTTGACAAAATCTGTATCCACAGAGGGAAATTATCTGCATTTCTTGAGGTTCCTTAGGTACTAAAACCTTTAAAATAGTGTTCTAATATTTGTTATTAAAATTGATCAAAGCTTGGTTTTGGAGGGTAGAAGGAAATTTTGAATATATATTTCAGATAAATTTTAATAATTTTCAATATTTTTACCTGAAAATATGCCTGCTTTTTCCAAGTTATGCAATTTCATTGCCAATAAGAAATCTGAAAAAAATTAGATTGTGAATAGCTTGTCACACTTCCAAATGTAAATCTACTCAACCTTTGTTACTTTAGCACAATTATCATATTTTCACTTTGGCTCAGATTCATGGATAAAACCACTATGATTTTTTAAGAAAGTGAGAAGACTTATGAATTGGTCAATGAGTGAATTAGGGATTCCTCCTTTGAAATTTGTTTCACATAAAAGAGCAATAATCATGAATATTTTAAAAGCAAGTACTCTTTAAGCTTTTTTAAATATTAATGTAGCAAAGAGACAACATTAAATATCATTTAGGAACATATAATATTTCAAGTATTAAGATGTGAAAGTACATGAAAACCAAAACCACTGATAATAAATATCTTTTAATTTCTCATCTTTTGCTGTTTAATTTCTTGCATACTTAATCAGATATTACTTTTTTTTTTTGGTCTTAATTTCTTCCCTAGAAACTGCTTGTTTCTCAAGGATCTTTTTTCTATTATGTAATCCTACAGAAATTAATTAGAAAGACCAAAAAAAGATAGGAGTCTGACACCAAATCAGCCTTTCAATTAAGTTATTATGGAGCCACTGGAAAAATATACAAAACAGGCCACAACTCTTTCAAAACCAAGAAAAGTAAACCAGATTAAACCACTTAATTTTGGTCATGAATTTGAATGAGAGAATCAGTTCAAGATTCTAATCTGGTAAAATGGAAAACCATGAATGATCAGTATTCCCAGAAGTACTTTAAGGTGTGCAAATATCAGCTGGTGTCCCACTGCAGTGGATGTGTGCTCATCAAGAGTTCAAATGGATACTGTTCTTGTTGAGTTAGAAAAATATGTTTCCACTCTTTCTACTGCTATTGTGTCCTGGAGAACTCATGTAGGCAATGCACATGCTCTCAAGAAAACCACAGTATTGGCTAAGATATTAAAAAAAAACCCCAGATACTCCCCAGAACAGCATCAGAAAATAAACTTCTTCCGTTGAAAGTGTAGTAGTATATTGTCTTTCACCTGTTCCCAAAAGGCAGTTTTTCATATTTGACACTTTTTCGACTTCAGCCTAGAGGAACCAGGGAAAGCTATTTTCTCAAATTACAATAAAAGAGTGAATACTCACAAACCTGGATCCTACACTGGCACATCTGTACTTAGTTTCCAACTGCAAGTTCTGCAGCTGATGTATTCTACTGGTTGTAGTCACAGTAAAATAATTAAAAAAGAACTTTAGCAGAGACGCCACTGTTAGACCATGCATCATTCTGCATTACTTTCTTTTTGTCCACTTGTTTTAGTTCCCTGTGAAAGAGGCAATTAAATGACAGTAATAAACAACTGCAGAACTTACAGACAGATTGACACTCTGTATTTATTTTCTCCAAAAACCAAACATCACAGTTATCACAGTTTGGGTTAAAAATAAATAAAAAATAGACCCTCTTTTTTAGATAAAATATGCTTTTGTCTGATAAAGCCTACTTCAAATGCAATATGAATTATTAGATGAAGGATTGCTGTTACAGGGATTGACACACACGATAATCAGGCTCAGCTAATACAGATCAAAACTTGAACTGCGCAGAAAACTGTCTTTTCCAGTCCTGACCATACCACATGTCCAGGTACAAGCAAACGAATCACCTTTTGAAAGTTAAACTAATACTAAATTTAATTTGATATATAATACTTTATTTTATTTTTACTGTTTTGGTTGGGGGCGTTGTTTGGGGATTTTGATTTGGGTTTTTGTTTGGTTTGTTTTGGCTTTGTTATTATTTTTTTTTTTTTAGAAGAGTTTCCAAACCAGAGAGAATAACTAAACCATTAGTAAAATCATTCGTTTGGAAACCAAATGTTAATAAGAGCAGATATATTTACACTGACTATACACATGGCTTTATTTAAGACTCAGTAAGTACCTCTGGTGTTTTTATTTTCTTTTTTTTGAAAGTTGATTGCTGTTTTAGGTGGATAAAATACAAATGAGAATTTTTGGTTGCTTGCTTATGTTTAGGGACCTTTAATTTAAATAAAACTTTTTTTTTTTCCTATGCCAATTTTTCAGTGGTGTTAAAAACTTTTGTTCCTTATAGATTTTTGATATTGCTCTTGCATACCGTTCAATTCTTAGGAAATTATGCAACCCTGCAATTAATTTTAGAAACTCCTTTAAATCCCCCAGTAGCAATTAAAACCCCTGAGGTGTATGGGTGCATACCAGCTTGACTGTTTTCATACTCTTTTTCTTATCATTTTTCTGTCATGTGCTTAATTTCGCATCTCAATATTATCGAGGCAGTAATGATTAGCACAGGGCAAAATAGGAACCAAAAAACAGCTCTTCACTCGACAGTGAGAATTTTAAACAGGAAGGGAATCAGGATGCTTGTAATATAGTCCTTGTTTATGTAGTAATTCATCATTTCAATGCTGTTTTGTTTGCTAACTCATGTAAGATATGGACCCGCCAATAACCAACGTATCATGAATTCAGCATGTTTCCTTGAATGTCAGAAAATATTGTCACTGACCTGAGAAGAAATAACTTTTGTAGTTCCTCTCAAAAGAAACCCCATTACAATTCTGATAAGATGTGAGTAATGTGTGGTGATCAGTGCAGCAATGTACAAAGTCAAATAAACTCTTCACTGCTGGTCTGCACAATATATGGCAAATGAAGCTATTTCTTTGGCTTGCTGTACTGCAGAGAATTCAGAGAGCAATTTGCTTGGCCTGGACTTATGGTGGTGAGAGGGGCAGTGGTGACCTGGCTATTTCTTCATTTCCACATTCTTGGCAAAAAGCTTCAAAAGGACACATCTGACAAAACTATTTATAAAATGAAATCAGAATATAAAGGAAATGAAAGAGGGAAATGGAAGATAGATGGAAGAGGAGTGAAGTTATTACAGTAGAAAAGGAAAAACATGGAAGTCTTGGGTACCTGCTACTAAAAAGGAAAAAAATTTAAAAAAAAGATCAATTTTAGAAGTTCAGACACTCGTTTGAGTTGCTCCCTCATGCTGATGGGAGGCTGCCAATATGCTGTAATGCTACACAGCTTCCTCTATTTGTTCTGCAACCTGATCCTATCAGGAGACCGCAAGCATGCTTGGAAGCTGAGAGGGCATTGCCCACTCTCAGATCCTTTACTCACCTCTCACAACTTAACTGTTGCTTACGTCACTTTTTGATTCAGACACCTTTGAGGAAACAAATGCCCTCTGCCTCTTGATATTGCTTCAGGTATCAGCAACATCATGGAGTTCAAACAAGGGTTTTCTATGATTTTTCAAGTTAAATTTATGGTTGGAGAGAAAATGGTGTTTGTGCCAAACTGAGGACATGGGGATGTGAGGGATAGGAATCATTGGCATTCTTATCTTAATCTAACTTTCACTCCAGAATTAGATTCTGAGATGTATTCTCATTTGCTTTTGTAGAGCTAATGTGCTTGGGTTTTTTATTTTTCTGAAGTTCTTTCTTTTTATTTGTGTGCTGCCTAATGGAAATACATCAAGTTCTTAGCAGAGGCTGTCTGTGAATAAAGCAAAGGTCTAAATGCTAATATGAATAATGAAATTTCCATGGTGGCACACACGGAAAAGAGTAGAAATTACTAAGGCATAAGGAAATAAATCATATTTCATTAAAAAATTTCCCCACAGAACAGATACTAAAAAGATATTTTCTAAAATGTACTAATGTATATTTTAATTTATAAATAAAAAGCTTAAAATGCCAGTGTTCAGGCATATATAAAAAAGTGTATATCTGGAAGCAGTCTTTATTATACAAAGTCATCTAGCTGCAAAGGAGGATAAGAATATTATTTAGAAAATGAACAAGCACATAAAGAATTTGTTTACTTTCAGCTGCAGAACAATCCTGGTTTTATCTTAATGCCAGATGTATCTACACTGCTTTCTCTAATTGCTGACATACAAATGCAGGTGAGTAAGTCTCCTTTTAAATGAAAATATATAACAAAAAAAAAAATAGACAGAAATAGTAGGAAACAAAATGGAAAGGGAAGGGAAGAAGGAAAGGAAAGGAAAGGAAAGGAAAGGAAAGGAAAGGAAAGGAAAGGAAAGGAAAGGAAAGG
>JANRGW010052211.1:0-20647 GCA_024733675.1 Psilopsiagon aymara | reverse complement strand
TGGAAGGTGTCCCTGCCCGTGGCAGGGGTTGGAGCTGGAGGAGCTTTAAGGTCCCTTCCAACACAAACCAGGCTGGGATTCTGGGATTCTTTACCTTTAGCATCAGACTGATTCTCAAATCGGTCCAGGGACAGGGTAATGCAGCGAACAAGCATGTTTGAGTCAACCAGTGAACTGTTGATCTGGTTTAAAAATATCTGGAACTAAAGAGAAATATATCTTAGTATTGCAATAAAAAACCCCCCACAGAAGCACCATCCTACACGCACACCCATAGAGGAGGTCCGAGACCAGCATTTCACATCTTCAGAATGGGTATGGCCAAGGGGTGTGCTAAAGCACTCTGTGGCAGAAGCGGAACAGGTCAGTTAGGAAAACCTACAAACAGGATTTGGCAAGTAGTTCTCCCAGTGTTTAACACTAAAGCAGAATGGTTCTTGAAGGATATTGGAGAAATCACCTTAAGTTCTGAGCACAAGCACCCAAAAAGTGCACTTCAGTATAAGGCCTCAGACATGGACAGTTTCCCCTTCCCTTCAGAAGGAAGGGTTCTGAATGCCCAAATGCTCAGGGTCATTTCCTTTTTTGTTATCCCCAACAAGAATAAGAGGAGATCCATACTCCAGGGCCTGCCTCATACAGCCCAAGCCAATTCCAGCACTGAAGGCTGGCCAAAGGATGCAAGTACCTTAAAAACGCTACGGCAAAGGAAAATGCCAAAGTCCTGGCACCACTCAAATCTCTTTTGAAGCTGGGCCACTTCAATGAGGCCAAGATTTCATACACTGTTGGTTTTGAAAGAGGGAAATGAGTCAGCATAGCTGCTGGGCTCTCTAGTCCCTCCAGCTCCATGTTTTCCTACGCTTACTCAGTACAAGCAGACAGTGCTAGGGAGGAATAATGTGGAGAAATACTGACAACTAAAGAAATTATAGCTTGGTAAATAGGAAGCATACACAAAGTGTAAGGACAGATCCTCTAGAAGGATTGAATTAATTTACCAGAAAACCACCTGAAATTCAATGCATCTTTCTTTTAAATGCACCTCTGCTTCTATCCTCCCTGCTCCTTCAGACCTAACAGCAACCAGAGAAACATTCCAGTAAGAGAAGCAAGAGTAAGAGGTTACTCAAAGCCTACCCAACAGCTGTTGTTACATGCACAAAGTGCACAAGAGCATTCAACCACCCTGCATAGAGAGCTGCCCATTCTTGATCTACATATAAAACTAAGTTTTATAGGTAATTACATCAGCCTTGTATCTAATTGCCTGTAAATTCACAAAACATCAAGATATGTCTTTCTATAGCATCAAATATTGAGTATTTAAAGTCATCTCCATGAAGAGCCCTTAAAGCCCCAGTGAAAGATTTTTGGAGCCTGTCTCAATGTCCACAACTATCAACTTAACCCAAACCCCAGTGACTTCACAGGAAATGTTCTAGCGTAAACCCTGACCTTAGCTCTGCCTGACCATGCAATAGGGCAAAGCTTTCTGAGCAGCTCAGTGCCTGCTGACTCACAAGAGCTGGGACACTTGTGAGAACATGAATGGATGCAGCAACAGACATGCTTGTGAAGTCTTTGGCAGCTCACTCCTTAGTGTTAATTGCACACCAAGCTCAACAATCACACCAAAATCAAATTCATCTGAGCTTTAGTGCTACGCTTGGCTGTATTGTAATGTGTGTAATGTGACCCACTCAGCACAGCTTCTACAAGTATTTACCTTCTCATCTGTGTTGATGTACTTGTTGAACCTCTTGAATGCATCAATATTGAATTTCATCAGTTCTCCCAGAAGGTCAAAGTAACTCTGAAGCACATCTCGTGATTTGCACTCACTATCAACAATGCAGTAGAGAATATGCTGGCAGGGGAGGAAAACATGTTACTGCCACAGTTTAGCTCAAGCCAGCAGTACAGCACAGACTGATGTAACCACTAAAACAGCTATCTCCAGGTTCAGTTCTGAGATGACAGAACTAAAGACTACAATGCAGACGACAGTTCTGTTAAATTCATCCCAGTGCTTAACTTAAAAAGGGGAAGTTCAGGTTAGATATAACAAAAGAGTTCCTTATTGTGAGGGTGCTGAGGAGCTGGCACAGGTTTCCCAAAGTAGTGGAAAATGCTCTATCCCTGGCAGCGTTCAAGGCCAGGCTGGACAGAGCCTTGGGTGACATGGTCTAGGCTGAGGTGTCCTTTGCCCACAGCAGGGGGCTGGAGCCAGATGATCTTAAGGTCCTTTCCAACCCAAACCATTCTGTGATTCTATATACTTCATTACCTCCAGGAGTCCTCTCTTCAGCAGGAAGATCTGGTCTGCATAGGAGGTGGTGCCCCGCAGAAAACTTTCAACTGCCCTCGCTTGCCAAAACCTGAAAGAAGAAACAAGGTTTTCATTTCAGAACAAGAGGAGTATTTATCACAACTACTGTTTAAGTCAAATTGCCTGATCTGTTTTCATTCCAATCTGAAGCTGGAGTCAGAGCTGTTGATCCTGCAGAACGTCACTGCGCTGGGTGTGAGGTCCAACACAAGCTCTGGCATTTTCCCCTCATGTGCACTACCACAGTAAACAAGTAGACAAGTGCAACAAAGCCAGATCTTTTCATAGGTTATCATCTTCAATGGCTATAAGCTGCACGTAAACAAACTGATTTCCCAGTCAACTCAGAAGAGCTCCACTGCAAAATGAACCCACCTGAAGGAGGATTCAGCCGGTTCCTTCTTCATGACCTGAAGCAGTCTGGTCAACAAACCCCTTTTCCCATCACAGACAAGACTCCTAGAGCATGTGAGGAAATCACAGCATGAGTGGAAGGGCTGGCAAGCTCTGTACCTTGAAGAACACTGAATCCAGCCTCTTCTCCAGAGCTTTTAATAATCAAAATCTCAGTATTAAATATATAGCATAAATATTCACTGCTAGTTCTACCAGTGGAAGACCTCTCCTCACTGCCTTCGATGAGCATCTGCAATAAAAAGCTGCAACATGACTTCCAAACAAACTCTAAAGAAAAATGATTCATTTCCTCTCAAAACTGTAATGATTTCAGAATTATCAATTCACAGCTTGTAGGGCTTAAGAGTCAGAAAAAAAACCCCCACCTATATCACATTTGTGCTCAGGAATGAAAGAAACACAGGCTTTTTTTGCTCAATAAATGTAAAGGAAGCTCCAAGTTCTGTAAAGGAGACAGAGCAGAGTATGGAAACCCAAATGCTACATGAAGCAGCCTTCATGTACGTAGCACTAAAAGCATAGAGGCTGTAGAACTGCAATACTGTTTGCATTAAATGGCATCTTCAGTGGAGCATCTACCTGCAGCAACCCTGTGCAAAAGCAATGCCATGACCCATCCCTGGCAGTGCTCAGCGCCAGGTTGG
Source organism: Psilopsiagon aymara (assembly GCA_024733675.1). Lineage (NCBI taxonomy): Eukaryota > Metazoa > Chordata > Aves > Psittaciformes > Psittacidae > Psilopsiagon > Psilopsiagon aymara. The sequence continues at coordinate 17,254 of JANRGW010052211.1, read as the reverse complement.
ATGGGGCTCAAAGCAACCTGGTCTAATGGTAGGTGTCCCTGCCTGTGCAAGGGGTTGGAACTGGATGAGCTTTAAGGTCACTTCAACCCAAACCATTCTATGACCTCATGTATCAGGAAAACCAACATGGAAACAAAATGCTAAGGGTGAAAACCAAACCAAGTTTAGGCCATAAACTGAGCAATGCTGCCTGTCAGGAGACACAAGCCACCCCGCAGAGGCAGAATAAAGTGTTCCAAGCTGCACTCTCCTACTCAAAATCCCCCAGCATGCAGGTTCAGCAGATGCACTCAGGTTAACTGCCATGTACTGGCTCAGCACCCTTGCTATGCAGTCAATAGCCAGCTGACAAAGCCCTTGTGGGAAGCAGTTGTTTTGCAATGTGACAGTCTGTTCTCACTAGCACTTGAGAGAGATGAGAAACTTTGCAGGCTGGAAAAAGCTGTTTACACCCTTTGATCCACCTCCTTTAGTGGGTGAATTCTTTCTCCTAAATACTCACTCCTTTTTGAACAAAGCCAGAAGGGTACCTGCACTTAGAAAGGAAGGATCTGAGTAATACAGACACCATTTCCTCCCAATGAGACACAGTATTATAATAATTTTAATCTAGGAATCTTCTTAGAGAATTCCCTTTAGAAGTGAGGTAAATCTGCTCTGGGAGCCCAGGGCCCTGCTCATACTCTGGGAGTATTCTGACAACTGAATTCTGCAAATATTTCACCTTGGGAGGCTTGTGAGAGCTTATTAAATAAAAAATTAGTCAATTGAACAGGTACTCAAATCTAACACTAGAGATGGTTTATAAATGGTTTCACATGTTAATCTAATTCAGCTTATGCTAGTTATTAGCTGCTCTTTTAAAGACTCTGAGCAGACATATGCAGATCTGTTTGTGCAGATTGGAAATGGATGGTGTGTGTGCAAAAACTGCTCCCGAATCTCTAAGATTTATTAGTAGCAGCAATTCATGCTTTGGGGGCATGCCAGTTTACTCACCAGGTCTGTCTGTAGTGCCCATAGTGAGAAGGGCCAGACAAACAGGCCTTTGGAAAGCACATCATGATGGAATCTGGGCCATGAACTCAAACTCCCTCTTTCAGGTTGCTTTTGTTTTATAAAGAGCCTTACTCTGAGCACATGCACATTTTAGCTTTGTTAAAAACCACGAATATCATATAAACCCAGCCACTTCCTGCTGAAACACTGAAACTAAAGCAAGTGCCTTGGACAGAAGGACCTCAAATAAACCAGGTGACATCAAACCTCCAACGTAAGTGCTTGCAAAACTCTAGAAGCTGCTGCAATAAACCCTTTATCCTTACTCACCTGTCTGTGTTGACAACTGCATCAACTTCAGGGATGTTGGCTTTATGGGAGATTGCACTCAGCTCGTTGAGTTCTTGGCTGTTTAAAAGCAGATACTTGTTCCTACAGCAAGACATTTGGGAAGTTGTGGAGAAAATGCAATGAATTCAAGATGCAAGTGTGCAGTCCCATGAAGAGTAAAGCTACACACCTATGAGGGCTGCAGGAGCAGCCACGCAGCTTCCACCTCTCTGACTGCTCCCCTCACCACAGCGCACTCTCAAGGCAGGCCAGCTACCTGCGGTGTTGTGAGCCTCCTCTCAAAGCCTCAAATGCCAGTTTTGACACTGACCACCTCGGAGATGGTGGTTCTTTGCTGATCAGGATCTTATGGTTTGGATTTTAAAATCTCAGCAACATTTTGCTGAATTTCAGAAGACTTAAATCAACTTTTTCCACAGCTTCCTACAGTTTCTCTCTGCGTTACAGTGACCACGCTCTTTGTCAGTATCAAATCTCAGGTAGGAAGTAGACACTGCAAGAAAAGTCCTCAATCACGCTGGTACTTTACTACTCTGAGCAAACTGTTTACTGTGGAAAGATTAAAACACTTCATGAAATGTAGAAAACAGAAGAGGAATTGATACAAACCTCAGGAATTTGCACGGAATTTATTACCAAATACTAATTTTTTCCTAATGAAAATCAATTAGCTTATCTGTAAAATAAATTAAATGCAGAACAAGACTGACAAAGTAGAAATGTAATCCAGAGGCTCCCTTTGAGAGACTCCCTCCCCAGTGCCAGTGTGCTCCCTTAGAGACCTCCAACTTCAAAGTGCTCAGAATTAACTGCAAAGTTGTATTTCCAGGAGCCCTAAGGGATCACGGGATGCAGTGATGAGTGTGAGGGTGCGCAAAGAGAACCTATCCATCACACACAGCAACTACACAGAAGATAAACTGCTAGACCAGAAAGGTGATGGGGATGCCTTCTTGCTTCAAACACTGGCTTCCAGATAAGTGCCCACTGAGGCTGTCGCATGGAGCTTCCTTTGATCTGGATCAACAGGTTTCTGTAATGAAAATACAGCCTCTCTCCCCAGGCAATAAACAGTCCCAACAAGGGTGGGTTTATATGCAGTCTTACTGAACATTAGCACAGAAGCACTCACTCTCATCTTGTCCTCAGCTAACTCAGCATATCTGTGAGTTCACATAACTCTTTATTTAAAATCCCGAACCAGATTCCACACATTCCACTTGCTCAAACGTTACAGCTGAAAGCTCTGTTTAAACAAGCCTGACATCTTTGTAGTGGTCACTTAAGTGGGAATATCATCTAAAGATATTCTGTTGGAAAACCTGGAGTGATGCCTAGGCAAACAATGTCTTGCATGGAGGATTTACAATAGGCCAGCCTTAACCTCCTGCTCACAGTATGACCAGCAGCTCCCAGTCTTAAGGCTAACCCTGCACAATCAAAAGGCTGGTATTTCCATCCAATACTAGACAAAACCTACATACAGTATCGCTGGCTGCAGATCTGAGCAGCTAGGCGAGCAGTGCTGTATGCCTCAAAGGCAAATATTTGTAAGCAACAGACCACCACCTTGGAGGACTGAATTGGAGCAACAGGACACTGTACGGCAAGATATGATTCTACATGTCAGAACAGAGCAACAAGTACCTCTGTAGCAGCAGTACAGCCTTTACAGATCACTATTCCAGCAGACTCAACCTTTGCAAGTCTGCCTTTTGAAGGCAAACAGAAGCTTTCTTCCTATTTCCAACCTAGCTTCCCAATGGTTAGCTGACAGATAATTGTTCCCTTAACATTTTCTCATCCAGTTTCATCAGGTCTTCTCTACTGCTGGCATTTAGACAGCAATCAGATCTTCCCAACCTTTTAAAAAGGAAAAGGAGTCTTGATTAACCTCTTCAGAGGTTGCCTTTCACCTGGATCTTCCAACCTGAACATGTCCTCACAGGGTACATGTGCTCTTGTGAGCACACTGGCTCACTACCAACTCTCAGAGAAAAGACAGATAAAGAGCAGCATGAAAGCTGCCTCCTTATTCCCTCAGCCAGAAAGTGCTCACTCATCATACAAACGTTTCAATTCATTACAACACAAAGCAAAATGGGCTATTTTAAATCACCAACAGACATATTAAGACATGCCCACTGCAGAGCATATCCTTAACCTCTTCACAGCGGGAGCTAAAAAGCACATGAACATGGAATCAAGTTTAAGGACAGTACAATGTTCCATTCACATGGATCCTGCACCATGCTTGGGATACCCACTGTAACTGCAACCAAACACACCGAGCCTCAGACTCCCACAGCTTTCCATACTCACTCGTGGTGATCACTAAAGCTCTGAAGAAGCCTCAAGAACTGGATCTTTAAAGTAATGTCCTAAAAAGAGACAAGAAAGGTCAACAGATTTTGCTTTAGTATTTGTGCATATCATCAGTTACCAAAGCTGACATGAAACTGCTGAACTGAAAACCTATCCAAACCAAACACGTTTGGGCAGCAGAGCAAGTGACCTGCATAAATGGAGAAGGCTGCACTTTGCAGGCTTCCCGAAATAGAACAGAAGTGGAGACTTCCCCAAGCCTGTGCACATAATGGTTAGTAATTTACCACTCTCCCCAAAAGACCTGACTGTGATCCGTTTGTGTTCTGTGCCCCTCCTTGTTAGACCCACTAGCTATCATGTCCTTAATTTTGGCCATCTTCCACCTTTGGCCTCCAGGGACCACAGAACTTACCCCTTTCCCAGTTCCCAAACTAAGAGAGTGGAGAGGTAAATTGCCACCATGAACCAAAGATAAAGACTTAAGCAAAACCAGTAATTTATCAAAAAAACCATATGAATACACATCTCCCTTTCTTATCCAAGCACCCAATACAACTGCCCAGAATTAAATGATTAACATTTAAGAAGTTACTCACTGGGCTACAATCACAATTCTGGTTGTGTCCATGCAGAACCAGGGCTGATGCTGAATGCTTTCTCCAGATCAGTTTATCAAACAAGTTATTGAGGCCAGGGATCAGTTTGAACTCTGCTATCATTTTATGAACCTGGAAAACAAGAGAAGCACATACCCAATCTGGACAGAACAGTCTGGTAAACAGATGGGCACAATTATGTCATCCTCTGACAACAGAGTGAATTCCTTTAGCAAAGAGCATGTGTTTGTGGTTACATGCACACTGACTACGGTGTATCACTACAGCAGTTTCCATTTGGTGGAGATGGATAAAAACCAGACATTTTGGGAGAACGCTGTTAGCCAGTGCTTCAGTTAACCACCCCACCTCTGGAAGCACAGGTTTGTATTCTCTTCTATGTGGAAATCACATACCTGCTGCCGGACATCTCTGAATATCGCACCTGAGGAAGCATGCAGCTCCCTTCCCACCTCACCCACAATACCCTGAGAGACTGCAGAGCTTGGAGTCCTTTGCTCCTTCACTTTAAAATGCTCCCAGACACTTGGGTCCAGCCACAAGCCTCCAACAACAGCAGCTCTGAGGAATCTCTCTGAACAAAGCACTCCCCATAGTCCCTCAGTGGCCAGAATGGCACAAGCACAACGGATTAAAACAAGCACATGAGCTGCCTGCAAGAGCCGCAGTCCCTCACTAAAGGAGGAGCTCATCATTTTAACTCCTGAATCTGCTCTTTTCCACACAGAGCATAACCCACTTAATCCAAATGACTCCTCCCTAATCTCAGATGTGTTCTGTTTACTCACCTGCCAAGTTCTCACCTGACAGATGGCTGCATGCCAAAGCTCCTAAGTCGCTGCTTTTGGATTGTGCTCTCCCTCAGACTCAAAACTCCTCACAACTACTCAGCCCAGGGATGCCAAGACAATCCCTGCTCTATATTCATCCTTCAAACTCCTCTGACTTTTTCCTGTTCCTGGCCAGCTTCACACAAGTTGCTCTATTTCTTTCTCACCACTAAAACTAGTATGAGCTTCTGCTGCATGCAGTTGGGCTCCCTGTAGCAGAAGCAAGTAACTCAGTTGACTGCCTTTCACCACAATACATCTATCTCCTTATACATTAATAAGGAGAGTAATTTAGAGAGTGACCATAATAAGAAGGAAGCAAAGGCATAGATCTGCACTGAAACACCACTTATCCCCAAGAGCATTACCATCCCCAACATGCAACAGGTACGAGCCAGGCCACTGCTACCATAGCTGCTGATGTATGCACATAAGCTAGTAGTCAGGTTTAAACGTAGGATTTAGAGTAACCATCCAGCACCAGGTTGAGTTTGTCAGGAAGCTGCATCCCACTTCGAGTAAATACCAGACCATTACAATGATTATCACAGTGGACTGAGGCAGATTTGTGATGCCCTGTAGAAATCCTATGCAAAATTAGTCCAATATAAAACCAATAAGACCTCTGGCTACTCAGACTGGACGACTGATAGCACAGATCTGTGGTGTTATTCCCCCATAGGAAAAGAGATCCCACCAAGCAACTGAAATGCTTATCAGTGAGAGTGCTGTTGCAGACACTGAGTTCCTGCTTATTGGAGCTTTCCACGGAGAACAGCTCAGCTCCAGTTCTTCATCCAGCTGCCTCTCAGGGAGGGGAATGGATTCACACTTGTTTCAGAGTGACCAGGCGAGTTACGTTTGGGACTGTACTACAAAAGCACTTGTATTTTAAACTCTGATTAAGACATTTAAGAGACTCTGCATATTTGCGGCTCCTAAACAGCAAGAGGTTACAAGTAAAGAACAAAATACTCGAAGATAAGGGTGCTCAAGCAACAGCCCAACACAGCTATTCATGCTTAATACAAGAGCCCTTCAGCAGCTCAGAACAATCTGATCCTCACAGTCTCTAGGGCATCCAAACGGCCCTGCTATTCCAAGCTGCTCTGTTGAGCTGAGCAGGCTGCCAGTGCTGGAAATCTGTCAAAACTGCACCAACAGATTGCTTTTCTTTTCCCTTCATAATATGCTTTTGACCAGTTTTGACCAAAATACAGCCAAGCTGCAGTGACTGGTTCTCCATAAGCCTATGGAAGGCAGGGAACAAGTTATTTTTTATTCTGAAAGCAAGAAATACAGAAGTGAATGACTGAGATTTCCAGGCAGTATCTAGCGCAGACAGCCTGAAGTGTATCCTCCCAGCTGAGAGTTCAACACCACACTCACACTCAGCTGAGACAGGGGAATCTACTGCAAAAACCACCCAGTCACCCCAGAGGATCCTCCAGAACTGAAAGCAGCCAGGGAAGGGGAAGGATGAAGGGGCTCTGAGCAGGTCACCCATGCACCAAGAAGGGGAAGAACATCCAAATGCAGCTCCTGAAGCATCCAGGCACACCCACAGCCTTCCTCACACACACACACACACAGGATGTCTCATCCAGGAGCACCCTCCTGCACCCATCCAGAGCTCTGCAGACTGACACCCCTCCCCCCACAGAGGTCAGCACAACCTGTGTCAAGCCTTGCTTAATGGCTCATGCTGGCTCAAAATGACGTTTGTTTGTGCAACCCTGTGGTGATAGGATGTGCTCAACTTTCCACCTTGAGCTTTGCCCCTCATGTTTTTGTGCCCATAACCCAATTCGTGAGTATTTAGGTTTAAACAGACGTTATCTTCTGCATGAGTGACCTTTTTCAAGTGCTCACCTGATTCCTCTGTCTCCCCATGAGCAGTACGCAGAGAACATACAACACCTCCAGCTTATACATGATCTCGTGCATGATCTTCATGGGCTGTGGAAGCTGTGCTCGTGTTGAGGTGTTGGCCAAGCCACTCTCATCTGAAGATTCTGAAAAGATGGCAAAGACATAAGCCTGAGGCAGCTTCAACAGGAAAGGATCTGTAGCAGCTATTACTTGCACACTGAAACACCTCAGGTGTAAATCCAGCAAGTCTGCTTGAATTGTAACCAAAAATAGTGCCATGCAGCAAAGAACAAACTTACATTAAATGCTACAGAAGAGAAAAATAGAGCTGCAATAAAATGAAATTAGATTTCTTAAAATTATTTATTTTTTCTATGGATGAAGGGCATCATCTGCCTAAAGTAAGTAGGATCATCTCTATGAACTAGCAGATTACTGCACCAGAAAAGACACAGCAGAAAAGGTAATAAAAGTAGGGGTGAGATTATCAGAAGCATTTACTATTTGTCTATTCTCATTTCGTACCTCAGTACCAGTATACTTAGGCCACAGGTAAATAATTTTCATAGCCCTGTCTAGAATTACACTCCTAAGGGCACAAACAGGATATAACAAGCCACGGCAGGGTGGTTGGACCTAGATGATCTTAAGGTCCTTTCCAATCCACACCATTCTATGTTTGCAAGATAGAAATCATGAGTGACACAGAGAAAGTCAACAAGGACACAGTGAAACTTGTAGGTCGCAGTTCAGAAAGGAGTTAGCTCACACAAAACACATGTAAGGGCTGAACTGTCCTGCCTGCCACAGGACAGCATGAATGCTTGTTGAACCCACGTGAAGAAACAATAAGTACGCAAACACACAAAGAAAGGAAACCACCAAAGGCACAAAAGCGCAGATGCCAACTCTGACTCAGAGTCCCCAAGCCACAAGCTACTGGAGACAGAGGCAGTGCTCTTGGAACATGCATCTGGGTTTGTGTCCTGGGTTCAGCAGCAGCAGTCATTTTTCTCCTTAGCAGCTGGTGCAGTGCTGTAGTTTTGACTTTTGGCCTGGGAACAGCGCTGATAACACCAATGGTTTTAGTTGCTGCTGTAATGTTTACTCTGACCGTTTCTGAGCCTCATGCTCTGCTGGGGAGGAGGGGAAGCCGGGAGGAAGCAGAGACAGGACACCTGACCCACACTGACCAAAGAGGTATTCCACAAAACAGCACCTCATGCTGAGTATAGAAACTGGAGGAAATTACTGCTGGGGTCAGGCTGGGTAACAGTCAGCAGGTAGTGAGTGGTTGCATTCTCTTCCCTTGCTTATTTCCCTTGTCATTATCATTATTGGTGGTAGCAGCAGTGGTTTGTGTTATACCTTAGTTACTGGACTGTTCTTATCTCAACCGATGGGAGTTACATTCTTTCAATTCTCCTCCCCATACCTCCAGGAGCAGGGGTGTGAAGAATTGGGGGAAGTGAGTGAGCAATTGCATGGTTCTGAGTTACCGGCTGGGCTTAAGCCATGACAGTCTGCTTGCTGACTGATGCTGTGGGTCAAAAGCTGTGACTGGGCATGATCCACCTCAGCCTTGAGAATTCTGCTCCACAACACCAAGTGCTCTCTGGTTTCACAGGATCCCAGCCTGGTTTGTGTTGGAAGGGACCTTACAGCTCCTCCAGCTCCAACCCCTGCCACGGGCAGGGGCACCTTCCACTGGAGCAGTTGCTCCAAGCCCCTGTGTCCAACCTGGCCTTGAGCACTGCCAGGGATGGGACAGCCACAGCTTCTCTGGGCACCCTGTGCCAGCGCCTCAGCACCCTCACAGGGAAGAGCTTGTGCCTAAGAGCTTATCTCAGTCTTCTCTCTGGGAGGTTAAAGCCATTCCCCCTGTCCTTTCCACCAAGTTCGTGTGTATAAAGCTATATGAAAAATGCTGCTATTGACATGTTTCATGGGGATTTTTGTGTATTTTCAGAAGTTCTAATAATTGCTACAAAACTAGGTAGCTGGGTAAGAAAGTTTGCTAAAGCAGCACAGAAGCAAAGATTTAGGTATCAAGATTAGGGGCTAATTCTCATGATGTTACCAAGTACTTCAAGTTCGCCAAGACATAAAGCGCAATTATGTAAGGGTGAAGAAACAAACCCCATGTTTCCTCCAAAGCATTTTTAAAGGTTGTATTAACACTTCCACACACTCAACCTGGAACAGTTACTTTATTTCCCAATTAACTTACTTAATTTCCCTGGCACTACCCTTCATTTTAAAAGAAGGGATGCCTTGCTTGGGATGAAGTATTTGTACCTAAAGACATCAGCTTAAGTTTTAGAACAAAATGCTTGTGAGGCCACTTACCTCAGGTATGTCTTATTTTTGTCACTCCAGTGGAGATCAGTGCTGAGGATGTACAGTGTTACAGTGTTAGTACTATTAAAGCATGCAAAGGGCACATTTCCTTCTGCTAACTTTAGTTCATGAGAAAAAACAATCAGTGCTACATGAGGACAAAACAGAGTCAGACCTAAATGCTGAGCTGGTGGTTTTCCAAGAAAGAAATGGGAAAGGAAAAACAACACATGGCAAATACTGTAGAAGGTTAAGGTAAGCAGCAGCTAATGGTGGCTAGAGGAATGCAAGCCAGATACCTGTACTGCTCTGCTCTGCCTCTTCATTTGCCACTCTCATCAGTGTATCAAGCACTAGTGCATTGTCCAGCCCCAGCCAGGTGTACCATTCTTCCAACTCCTGGAGGAAGCTAGAAGTACCTGTTGTTTCAGACACCTTCCGTGTTGCCAGTTTGCACAAGCGCTCAATGAAGCCTGGAATATTCAGAAGTGTAGCTGAAAGAAAGCAATCAAAGTATTTATTATGATTGAAAATAACCAACACAACACTCACCACTTCCCCTACCCCATAGGGTACCAAAACATCTCCATTGCTAATACAGAAGAGTGCACAGAAACTAATTCCATCTGGTTAAAAAGATACAAAGATGGAAGAAGACAGTGCACTCTCCTACTAAGGACTAGCAGAGAGTGTACACACCCTAGGAGTAATTCAATCAGTGTTAAACTGGTTTGTGTAACTAGTTCTACCTTACTCCTAACTGCTTGTTTCCAGCCAATTCCCTCTGCTGGCACTGCTGGTTTCCAGTCCATAGTGAGTCAACACCAAGGAACTGATCTGCTTGAAAAATCAAGCTGACAGAAATAAAGAAGCAGCCCTTTGAATGGGCAGCTCCAGCTCCTCTTCCCTCCTTTCCTTACATCCTCTGGTGTGTCTCACTGCACACTGAACCAGCTCACTTCAGGAGCTGGGTAGAAAGCTGTTAGCTTTTTAAGTATGGTTTCCTGAATTAATTCATCACGGAGAAAAACAGATGGAAAACATGTAACAGCAGCCCCAAGTTAGAGGATTTTAATTGTGGAACTGCACCCTCAAAACCAGCAACTCAAGGACAGAAGCCACTGGTCTGCAACATGCTTGGGGAGGTGCATTTTGTCCTAAAGATTTCACAGAATAACTGAATTACAGCCCTGTATCTTACAGCTACATGGCTAAGTCTTCACATTGCAGGTGTAACTAGAAAAGGACTATGTGCAAGAGTTGAGATTCTGCTTGTTGGTACCACCTCTGAAAGCAGCTTCCTGATAACCTTAACATGGAATATGCTTTACAGTCCTAGATACAGTGTCTAATTGGCAAACAAAAATTGATTAGTCAAACACTTGCTTAGCTAAGTTCCGCTCTGCAGGATTTGAGCTTATTCAGTTCAACCAAACTTCATACCCACATCCGTGTGTACTTGTCCACTGCCCCTTACAAGCAGCCTCTGGTGACCAGAGGGCAGAAGACAGTACAAACCCTTTTAACGCTTCTTGCAGCTTCCGCCTGCTGTGTTATGTGTCTGTCTTTCCTTGGGTGCTGTAGAGGTGGAAGCAGTTACAAATGGAGCTTTCCTGCTCATGCCTAACACAAAACATTGGAAAACAGGAGAACCAGCTCCAACCCCCCTTTTTCCACTTCTCGAAATTGCTTGGCATGGGCCTATGCAAACATCCACTTCAGCAGCACAAAAGAAGAGTTGAAAAAAACACAGATTCTACATTTGAGGGTACTTTAAATCTCTTAAATTCACACTCATCCTTCTGGGCAAGCCTTTCACATCTGAAGTACTCAACAAAATAAGGAAACCAGCCCTGTGCTCAAAGGGAATCTGTGGGTCCACTTTAACAAGTCTGGTGTGCTAAAGGTGGGCAACATTATTAGTATTAAACATACTTTCCTAGTTGATAAAAACAGACATCCTGCTCAGGATAAGGCCTGATAAAAGCAGAGAAGGAACTGCTCCAACAGCAACCATGCTGCATGCAGTTTAGCTCAGGAATTCCTATTTTAAGGAAGACATGGAACTACTGAGAGTTGCTAAAGGAAGGCCATGAGGGATAGAAGACAAAACCAAGTTATTTTAACCCACTCAGTTCATCAGAGAGGGCTGAAATGACAGAAATTAATTCACCTATTCACCAACCCTGTATGAAACCAAAAGCTACAAAGGAAGTTTCATTACCAGAAAATGACTGTTTCCAGGAAACTGCTTGAGGAAAGTAAATAAAGAGAAATGCTTTGCAAGACATACTGCTTATGTATCTCTTGCATATGCTCTGAAAACACACGCTACAGACGGGACATTGAGCAGAGGGAAAGTTTACACACTGTTGAGATTCTTTTGTGTTTGTTCCCAATGAACAATTACCTTGATTAATTTCAGCTCGAGAAGGACCCAAGTTTCTTTTCTGCTGGGCATTTTTGGCAAGCAGCGTGTGCTTGTCATCACTCCCTGGGTCAAGCTCTGAAATGGTGACCGCAAGGATCCTGCAGAAGTTCGCAAGCTGCTGCTGATCAAAACTGGACACCAGGCTCCCAAGATTGGGAATATCATCCAGTTGGATCATTTCCTAGAGGAGGCAACATTGGGAGAGTAAGTCACATGTGGCGATAAGGACATGGAGTTGTTGGAGCAAGGCCAGAGGAGGCCACAAGGCTTATCAGGGGCTGGAGCACCTCCCACATGGAGACAGGCTGAGAACACTGGGGCTGCTCAGCCTGGAGAAGAGAAGCTGCATGGAGACCTCAGAGCAGCTTCCAGTGTCTGACCCTCTCCACAGAACATATGTAGACACTGCATTCAGAGTTTTGCCAGGGTTACACTCACCCCCCACCATCCTCTGCAAGCTCTGCAACAGCACTATGAGACCGCATGCATCACTTGGCTGCTGTAGGAATGTGACTGAAGTTGATGATCACTGTTAACAGGCAGGTTTCAAACAAGCTATAAGATGTGAGGATGCCTGCTCAGAGTTATCTTCAGCAACTGAGAGACAGCTGTCCTTCCTGGCCTGAAAGGTCATACAAAGAAAGAAACCAGCAACTGACCTTTTTAACTCCCAGGATATCTTCAATGAGTGTTGCAGTTTGCAGGAATGTCTTTTTGTTTGTCATCAGTGTAAACAGGAATAACACAAAGTCGTTTCTCTCCGCCAGTCGCCTTGTGACTCCTTCCGTCTAGAGAGGAGCAAATGCACACACAGACCCAAAGTCAGAGCCCATTTTGAGAAGTCACATGAAGGACATGTTTTACAGACGATGTGCTGTTAAATCTGCTACCCCTGAAGCCAGGAAACATTGTGTTTATGGTGACTAAACCACCATAAACAGCCCTTGCCTGAAGTTAACAGGCTCCAGGATCAGACGCAGTTGTTTACTTGCCTGAATCAAAAGGAAGAACTGCATGCATGGAAGTACCTCAGAGAGACCTCTGGTTCCCCATGCAAACTGTAACCAGCTCCATTCCGTGGTATGTAAGCACACCCCAGATTCCCGTCAGCGTCGCTCCCAGCTTGGCAGAGCAACCACAATCAAGCACTGGCCTTACTGAACTCAGTGATGAACCCGAAGTTCATGCTTTCACATGACATCTGGGTTCATCACTGAGCTCATTCAGGTCAGCTTTCATGCTCTGATTTCTACTGAGAGCACAGCCAGTCCTTTCTGGTATTAAAGGTAACTTAAAACTACATCCTTACCACTTGCAGAGCTGTCTATTACATGTAACTGACACATCACCGGTGCTCACAGAACTAGATACTTCCTGAATATTTACACGTAAGCCAAAGAACACTTAATATTGCACTGAGATTTTTGTGATCCTGAATGCTTCTCATTCAAGAGAGCAGTTATACTGAATTAAAACAGCTATTCTGTACCTTGCAAACTTGTTTCTTAGCATATTATGCCATTCACAGTTTGCAAAAGTTGCACTATATGGAGTTAAATAATCATCATGTCAGTCAGGAAAAGAGTATTCCCTCTCTTCCCACTCCCATTTGTGCACATAGTAAGAACATGATCTATTAAGACTCCAACTCTTGAGATCAAGTTGATGCCTTTGGAAGAGCTCCAAGCCAGTAACTGCTTTCCCTTAAGTTTCTGTTCCACAGTGCTCCCTGGGTTATGCCATAATGAAATGTGGGATTAACTTAATCCTGAGGATGTTCCCTGTATGCACCACCCGAGGCATGCGCTTTTAGTGCCAGCATTTTAAAGGCAAGGAGTTCCAATAGGCCTTTAACCAAGTGTCTTCCCTAACACTGGTCTGTCATCAGTCAAACTGCATATTCAGCATATGAAGGAGTTGCAGGATCCAACTTAAAACACTTTGCCAGCACGATCACTGAACCAGACTAGCTGTAGCACAGGTCAACAGTCATCCATTGCCAGCTGAAAATTTGAGGTTTGAATACAACATGGCTTTCCTATGGAAACATGGACAGAAAGAGCCAAACAAGAGGATTTAAACTTGACAACGTGGCTAAGAAAACAGAAATTATTTGAGTAACACCTCAAATTACAGAGTGGCCCAGAAAACAGACTTCCACAGCAGTGGTACTTACACATATACACGTGTTGTACAGTATGCTCAAACAGTCCTTGATCAGGTCATCGCTTACTGCAAAGAAGAACACAGACACTTACTAGCTACATGCTGCTGAGGAGCACCAACATCCACCATAGTGACATCAACAGCTACAGAGCAGTGAGAATTTCAGGCTAACTCCTAGCTCAGACCATAAGTGCAAATGCTTTGGAGGACAGAAATCAGAGAAAGAAACACTCTATACCTGACCTCTTCATATGGTTTCTTCCAAAGCTCCCCTCAGCACTGCCTAGGACCACAAAGATGTACTTGTGGTCTAGTGCGCTTCTTAATGACACACAAAAGAAAATGATGCGGGTGTAAAGAGTATTTAGGAAAAAAAGTCATAGATCAATTCAAAATCTGTCAATATGAGGAAGTCCTGACTTACATATTAGTTCCAATTATTAAACATGGAGGGAGTTTTCTCCACACAGCATCAGGAATTCATAGCAAACCTTTCAATCTCATTTACTCCAGCATTTTAATATTCAAAGTATGTTTTCACTACAGACATACAACAGCTGCCTCCAGCTCAAATTCAAGTTATTTCACCTTTGAAGCTCCCTGGCTGCGGGCATGGAGTGTACCATGACATTTCCTTTGCTCAGAAGGGTTCAGGGAACCAGAATGACAGAGAGAAGAAATGAAAACACTAAACCAAAGCTGCTTCAGCAGGAAAGTTGTGCTGAAGCTACTGCACCCCACCTGCAAGTTCTCCTTCCAGCAATCTGGAAACTGGTTACTATGGCTAGACCAGGAAAAAAGCATTATTTACATTATCTCACAATCTCTGTAACTCCTATTACATTAAGGATGTTTTGTGGATTATTAAGAACTGTTAACAGCAGCTATAGCCACAGTAGTAATGAAAGTTTCCACCGACCGCAGATTAACTGCACTGAGCAATGTTATGTTGAGTGTATGAATGTACTGAGCTGTGCTTTGCAACAGGTGACTATCCTAAATCCCATCATGAATCAGTACTAGAGGGAACAAAGAAACCAGTGATTCATTTAGGAATAGGAAATCACTGGTATGGGAACAGAGAAATAGAAGAATTATGATGTGAATAAGAACACAAGAGCAAAAGAAAACCCACCCATTCACTTACTTTTCTGTTTCTTTTTCTGCGTGATAAGAGTTGGTCTCATGAGAATTTCTACTAAAAGCTGTAGTAACAAGATAAAGAATGAAGGGAATAATCATTAAGATACAACCAATTCATTTGTCAGTGATAAATCCAAACTTAGTCCTGTCTCGGCTGAAGTCACAGAGGTGAATAGTGGCAGCTCTACAGTCAAACCCCACTGGTGGCAAAGTTACCTTGACAAAAAACAGTTGCATTTACCCTAAAGAAATAACAACAGTTGTATAAGATAATCTTCCACTGGTCAGTTTCAAAGCATTTGAGCCTGTAAAGATGCATCCAGGTAACACCAAAGATGACTATCACACATCTCCCAGAATAGTAAGCCTTTAGCAATCATCCGCAAGAGATGCAAATTTAGCATCCCTAACTGTTACTGAGCTTCAGAATACATTCCTGGTCCAGACATAACTGAACTCAGTTGCTCCAGATTTTAAACTCGCCACCAAAGAGCAAGCCACTGCTTCTGTGTATGCACCTTGTGTGTGCCAAACATCCATGTTTACACATAGGTGAAATGTTGTCTTCATTTCTATGTCGGGAATGTAATGGTCAGCTTCCCAAGACTAGGGCTATGGTTCTGATACATGTTCAGATAGTTGGATGCAGAATTGAGTTTAGTGTTAACTGAGTTTAGTTTTAACTGAGATAATGAGGTGAGGCACTGGAATGGGTTGCCCAGGGAAGCTGTGAATGCTCCATTCCTGTGGTGTTCAAGGCCAGGTTGGACAGCGCCTTGGACAGCATGGTTTATTGGGAGGTGTCCCTGCCCATGGCAGAGGGGTTGGAACTGGATGATCTTAAGGTCCTTCCCAACCCAAACTGTTCTGTGATTCTACGAGAACTGACCTTCAGCTGTTCTAGCAGTTTATCTTAAAATGAGAGTTAACCACTAGAAGAAACTGATGATTTCTCCAGGAAGCACTGTAAAAAGCCCCTGATTTTAAAATTCAGTTTAAAAACATTAAATGCAACATAGGCATCACCTGGTTGAGCCATGCTAACTAGGAATATACTTCTATTTTACAACCTACTCTCTCCACTTGTCCCAGTTTAACTTGGTTTTTCAATGAACCACCTACCCAGACACAGAGGCAAGCATCCGACAGCACTGAAGGCACGGCCCATTTTAACCACTGATAAGTAAACAGGCAACTTTGAGAATGTCCTGGGTTCAGCTGTAACTGCTGTTTTTCCTCCTAGGAGCTGGTGCAATGCTGTATTTTGGCTTCACTCTGAGAACAATGCTGACAACACACTGATGTTTCAGTTGATGCGCAGTAGCACTTATCAAGGACTTTTCATTCTCTCCTGCTCTGCCAGTGAGGAGGGGCACAAGAAGCCATGAAGAAGAAGCAGAGACTGGAAGGACACCTGACCCCACCTAGACAAAGGGGTATTCCATACCACAGCACGTCATGTCCAGCACAGAAATTGGGGGGAAGTTACCCAGAAGGCCCAGATCTCTGCTTGGGTCAGGCTGGGTATTGGCCAGTGGGTCCTGAGCAATTGTATTGTGCAGCACTTGCGTTTTCTGAGCTTTCATTTCTTCTTTTGTTGTTTCCTATTATTATTGTTGGTATTCTTTCTATTACCAGGATATTTTACTTTATTTTAGTTATTAAACTGTTCATATCTCAATATCCATTTGATTTTCCTCTCCACTCTGCCCTGGTTGGGGGAAAAGGGGAAGGTGAGTGGCTGTGTGATGCTGAGATATTGGCTGGGTTTAAACCACAACAGAAGAGGAATATACATTTTACAGAGTCCCAAACTGGTTTGAATTGGAAAGAACTTTAAGATCATCCAGATTCAACCTTCTGCCATGGATACCTTCCACTAGACCATGTCACCCAAGACCGTGTCCAACCCGGCCTTCAACACTGCCAGAGATGGGACACCCACAGCTTCTCTGGGCAACCTGCACCAGGGGCTCGCCAGACACAGAAGGAGCAGAAAGGGAGTTAAAAGACCTTATTTCTTGGAATCGGGTTGCATTCATGTCATGGGTTCAGCAGCAGCAGTCATTTTTCTCCTTCTCGGTAGCTGGTGCAGCACTATGTTTTTGACTTGTGGCCTGAGAACAGCACTGATAACACCAATGTTTTTAGTTACGGCTTAGTGATGTTTGGTCTGG
>JANRGW010052209.1:0-13982 GCA_024733675.1 Psilopsiagon aymara | reverse complement strand
TCCCTGTTGGTGAGCACGAGGTCAAGCATGGCACCTCTCCTTGTCAGCTCCTCTATTACTTGCAGAAGGAAGCTGTCCTCCGCATAATCGAGGAACCTCCTGGATTGTTTGTGCCAGGCAGTACCGTCCCTCCAACAGATATCAGGGTGGTTGAAGTCCCCCATGAGAACAAGGGGCTGTGAGCATGAGGCTGTTCCTACCTGTCTATAGAATGCTTCATCCACTGAGCCTTCTTGGTTAGGCAATCTGTAACAGATCCCCACAATAATGTCTCCCATATTATAGGAGAAGTTATGGTTTGAGACCATTTAAGGAGCCTCAAGGTGTTCAAGTCTATAGGACCTGATAAGATGCATCCCCAAGTCCTGAGGGAACTGGCAGCTGTTGTTGCCAAACCATTATCCATCATGTTTGAGAAGCTGTGTCAGTCCAGTGAAGTTCCTGCTGACTGGAAAAGAGGAAATATAACCCCCACTTTTAAAAAGGGTGAACAGGAAGACCTAGGGAATAACAGGCCAGTCAACCTTACCTCAGTACTGGAAAGATAATGAAGCAGATCCTCCTGGAAACTATCCTAAGGCACATGGACAATAAGTAGGTGATTGTTGACAGCCAACATAGCTTCAGTAATGGCAAAATGTGCCTGATAAATTTGGTAGTCTTCTATGATGGGGCAACAGCACTGGTGGGAAAAGGAAGAGTGACTGACATTATCTACCTGGATTTGTGCAAGGCATTTGACACTGTCCTGCATGACATCCTTGTCTCTGAATTGGGTTACTAGAAGGAAGAAATATGAGGAAGAAATTCTTTAATGTAAGGGTGGTGAGGCACTGGAATGTGTTGCCCAGGGAAGTTGTGAATGCTCCATAGCTGGTGGTGTTCAAGGCTGGGTTAGACATAGCCTTGAGTGGTATGGTTTAGTGGGAGGTGTCCCTGCCCATGTCAGGGGGGTTGGAACTAGATGATCTTAAGGTCCTTTCCAACCCTAACTATTCTATGATTCTAGTAGTCAGTTCTTCATTCTCCTAGTCCCTGACCTTCTGTGACTTGGGCAGTATGGCTGTATTGCGTACCTCAGCTTTCTCCATGACAGTGGTAATCAGGCCTCCTGTTTCCTTCAGGAGGGGGCCCACATTTTCACTTATCTTCCTTTTATCCACAAATGTAACTATAGAAATTTTCTTGTTGCCCTTAATATCCTTGTCTGGATTCAGTTCTGTTAGGGCTTTAGCTTTTCTGAACTGATTTCTGACTGCTCTGACTATTTCTCTATACTCTTCTAAGTTTCTCATCCTTGCTTCAACCCTCTGTACACCTCTTTTTTTATGATGAATTGATTTTATACATAATTGTTGGAATAGCTGCTAATGGGCTGCCTCAAGGGTGTTGGGTATTTTTTTGTGCTTGGTTGTCTGTTTGTTTGGTTGGTTGGGTTTTTTTTTTTTTTTTCTCATTTTTGGACAGATGAATTGGACCCCTAGCAGCAGTGGAATTTTCTGGATTAGTGTTAGGATGACAACATGAAAAAAATCCCAATCATTATTCATGCCTTCTGTCTGTAGGGCAAGAAACAATGCAATGTCAATCTGATTAATGGAGTTATATCACAGTGTAAAACGGAGTTCAGTCCCCACCCACAGGTGCATACTTGAGGTGCTTGGGCAAGTCAGAGCTGCTTCTGTGCAAAGATTTCCCTAAATTAATATGAAAATAGTTTAAGTGGTTTTTCTTAATTTCTGAAAAAAACTACCACTGTTAACCTTTTGATTTTCCCACATTCACCTTGCAGTTACTAGAATACTAACATAGGGGTCTGCCTAAGAAATGTGTAGTTATCAATGAACTTAACAAATGTGTGCAAACTGCATGAAGTTTGCTGGGATTTACAATATGCAATATTGTGCTGAATCTCACAGAATTCTTCCACAAGGCAAAAAAGCAAAGAAAATGTTGTGTAGTATAGGACCCTTATAACTCATTTATATATTAGACAAAATTTGATAAAAATTATTGGGTCAAGAAAATAAGACATGTAGTACTGTTCCATTCAAGTATTGTCTTTTCACCATTTAGCAAGGTCTTCCTTGTCAGGGGCTAGTTTCTTCATTCACAACTGTGTAATTCCTTTGGGAAAACAAACAAACAAACCAAAACAAACCCCCAAATCAATAATTTACTACTGAAATAACATATTGCCACAGTGCATTCGCTTCTATCTCTAGAAAAATACTGATTGCTCAAGTACTACAGAAATATCTATAGAATGGAAATGCCTGATTTTCTTTTTCATGTTGTTTGGGATTTTTTTGCTTTGTTTTGCTTTTTTTTTTTTTTTTTTTTTGTTAGAGATCAGTCTGAAATTTGACAAAATATGATAATATCAGAAAGATAGAGGAACTACTCTGTAATGAGAAACTACAAAAATATGCACTCAATTCTTTCTGTTTGAATTTTTTATCAAGAGAAAAGAATGAATAACCTACTTCTGAACACTGGCCATCTGTAAACACATATACAAATAAACAATAAATCACATTAAAAAATTGCTTACAAATTTACTGATTTCTTCCACAACATCCATCAGTACACAAAATCCCACCTTAGGGAGGATAATTTTACTAAATTGACAATTTTGACTGTGAAAATGCAAGTCACATTTCACAGTATGAATGCATATTCCTTCAGTTATTAAGGGATGGTAAATACTATGTTTCTTAAAATATTCCTACAGCTCCTATAAAATTATGAAGCAATACAACAACAAATACACAAAAGTATACCATTCTTCCAACAGGCTTCTTTAAGAATTTGAGTCTTGTCTATTTCCAGTTTTGGTTTTTTTTTTCAAATGGCCTACCTTTAATTTGCCATTGCAGGAGAAATTGCATTGTTCAGCTTATGTGGTTTCCCAAGGTTTCTGTGCAACAACAAAGCATATTCAGAGAAAGAATATTTAATTTCTTGCATTGTATATTAGTAAGTCAGATCTTCCCTTTAAGAATACTGTAGTGTTATGAAAAGAATTGCAAGGTGGAACACTTCATCATAGTTAGGCCAGATGAATTTCATATATACTACCAATACTAGAATTAAACTAGGAACATCAGATTCCATGGAAAATTGAATTAGATTTTTTTCTCTAGCAGCAGCTAGGTAAGATTTAACAGTATATATAAATGGATTGGTTTAGATTAGGATCAGAATAATCACACTGCAGAAGAGACCAGAGCTGGCTCAGACCAGATTTCCATAGCAGTTTTGTATCTACTGATGTACTGAAGTACAATAGTAGTTAGAAAACTGAAGGATGGAGTGTTATCTTTTTATTGGATTACTTGAAGTTTTTGCCTGATTAATCTAATCCTAACATCTTTTCAGTCCTCTGATTTATAGGGGTGGGTTTAATGATAACTCAATAAGAAAGAGCTTGAGAAGGATGTAGAGCAGGGCTGGTCAGACAGCTTCAGCTTAACATTTGGTTGAGATGCATTGTCTAGGAAGAAGAGTTTGTAGAATATAAAGTAACCAAAATCATCACCCATTCTTCCTAATTTTACCTACCTTTTATTAAAATCAGTCTTCAGTAAGACTGAAAATAACATTTTGACTGCTCTCAAAATGGTATCTTCAGTATCAAATTGAAAAAAATTTTTTATTCCATAAAATTACATGGAAACCAAAACAGCTGAAATGAGAATCCTGGGAGGTGTCCAGCCCTAGCCCCTGCCTGAAGAGGCTCAGCTGTGGGCTCAGGCTAGGCTGAGCAGGGCTTCAGTGAGACAGAAAATGTTCTCTGAGACGAGGATATTCTGATAGCAGCATCACAAAATGCCGTTTCCAGTGCTAAATAAACAAAGATTTCAGGTCACATCCTCATCCACTATTAACCAGCCTAACTTTAGTTACTTTAGCAAATTATTTAAGACCATCTAAGCATGGAGTGGACTGATTAGTTAAGTGCTGTTCAGTTTCCATTCTGCTTCATTTAAACTATTGTTTTTGTGAGCTATAGCTGCCTGCTGCCTCAGTTTCTGATCCAGCACCTCCTATCCAGCAAAACACTCTTCCTGTGAAAATTTCATACACAGCACTTAGCTTCAGTGGGAGCAATAAAAGGACTAAGAAATGTGTTAGCTCTGTTAAGGGCATTCTAAGCAGCTGGCTACCTCAGGTTGCTTTTATTAGGGTGTGATAGTTGGCAACTCACCACCCAAGGAGGATTGCGCATGGCATATAAACCCTGAACAGTTTTGAATTACCTTTTTCCCACTGTTGACAAACAGTCTAGATGTAGAAGCTCTGAATATTTGTGTGGAAATAAAACACAGTTGCCCAGGATGATCAGAGTTGAATGTGTTTTTATGCAAACATCTGCTAGTAGGTTTCCATTAAATACAACATTCTGTTGGAGATGTAGGATTTTAGAAGATTACAATACACCAAATATGACTTAAGGAAAAATGAATCTCTTGTTGAGCAGCAGGAAGAATGCATTTACTCTTGTGAAAATAAACCATGGATGAATATCACAAAAAAAATGAGCAGTGATTATGTGTTGAGTTTCAAAGCTAATAAGGGTACTTCATGACAGCTTATTGAACGTATTATCCTTCCTGCACAGAACAAATAGAAATTTAATATATAAGAAAGTAAAAGAAGGAGAAAGGGAATAAAATATTTTATTCCTAGGTCACTTCATATTGCAAGCTATGCTGTGGAGAGAGTTAAAGAATAGACTAGAGTTATTAATAAAATAAGTAACAACAGGGACGAAATTTTGACAATTGTAGCATAGAATTGTAGAATCATAGAATAGTTAGGGTTGGAAAGGACCTTAAGATCATCTAGTTCCAACCCCCCTGACATGGAAGGGACACCACACACTAAACCATGTCACCCAAGACTCTGTCCAACCCAGCCTTGAACACCCTCAGCTATGGAGCATTCACAACTTTCTTGGGAAACCCATTCAAGTGCCTCACCACCCTCACAGTAAAGAATTTCTTTCTTATAGCTAAGCTAAACTTCCCCTGTTTAAGCTTGAACCCATTACCCCTAGTCCTTTCACTACAGTCCCTAATGAAGAGTTCCTCCTCACCGTCCTTATAGCCCCCCTTCAGATACTGCAAGACTGCTCTGAGGTCTGCACTCAGCCTTCCCCTCTCCAGGATGAACAGCCCCAACTTTCTCATCCTATCTTCATACTGGAGGTGCTCCAGTCCCATGATCATCCTCGTGGCCCTCCTCTGGACTTGTTCCAACAGTTCCATGTCCTTTTTATGCTGAGGACACCGGAACTGCACACAATACTCTAAGTGAGGTCTCATGAGAGCAGAGTCGAGGGGAAAGATCACCTCCTTCAACCTGCTGGTCATGCTCCTTTTGATGCAGCCCAGGATATATTTGGCTTTCTGGGCTGCAAGATCACGCTGCTGGCTCATGTTCATTTTCTCATCATACACACATACACTGTGCATTAAACTTTACCCTGACTGCTGAATTATGTTTGATTTTATGCTGACAGCACTGACACCCAGCCACACTTAGGCCTCAAGGCACAGATCCTTTTTCAAACACTCAGGGCAAAAACCTTTATACTGTGACAGTATAACAGACATTGATACAGGCAGCTGAGAGACAGTGTGGAGTCTCTATCCTTAGATGTATTTAAAGCCCAGCTGGACGTGGCACTGAGCAACCTTCTGCTTCTGACCTTCCTTGATAGGTAGTGGGACTGTGCAATACCCAGAGGTGCCAACCAACACCAGCCGTGCCATGGATATTTATCTTGGATCTGGATGTTAGCTTTCAGGCTGCACAGCAGAGAAAACAGATAGACACAAAAGCCATAATCAGTCCCTGTACACCTCTTATCAGTCAAATTTATGAAAATAAATATGTTGTTGGACTTTCTTCTATATTCAGCATTTCTGTACGCATTACAAGCTGAATTTCAACCAGAACTGAAGCAGGATGTGGCCTAGTCTGTTTCCTACATGTTTTTTGGGGTTTTTTTTCATTTTTGAAGTTTTTATGGATTTTCAAATGTATGACAAATGTTTCCTCAAGACTGTAAGCTATCAACAAGTACTGGGCAAATCACCACAGTGCAAAAATGCAAGAGAGTCTCTCTACTTGTAACATCTCTCTTGAGAGCCAATATTTCCCTCCCTTGGCTATCTATTTTTCCCTATGCATGAATGGAACATAATTCACCTGCATCATATTCTTTTCCCCTCAAAATTCCATTTTGTCATTATGTTTGTTTTATGGTTACGAGACAAAACTTGTTCTGTGTATCAAGGATTAAACTTGTCTTATGACATAATGAAGTGCAGCCCACTGCAAACATAATGAACTGGTAAACTACAGTTCTTCTATTTCTATGATTCTATGATTCCATGATTCATATGCATACATTTTAGTGAAACTTTATACTGAAATAAATCTAAAATAAACGGCCTCACAAAAAAAGTGTGTCAGAGCACTAAACCTGGTGTTAGTTTCCTGTTTATTCTTTTCCCCTTCCTCTCACTCACACCTATAATAGGAGATCTTAAATGCTAACAGAAAAAATAAAATTTAGAATAAATATAGCATTACAAATTTTGCATCATGAGATATCACAACTGGGTGGTCAAGAGAAAGGAAATAAATTATCAAAATACAGAAATGCTTGAGTTCATATTGTAAGTTGGAAAACCCAGCAAGTGATACAGGGCTAAAAAGGTAAAGTTAGGGTAAGATACGCAAAAAAGAACACAGCTTTGAAGCATTTCTGAACTGCAGTCCACAATAGTTCAGAGGAAATTCTTATCAACCTTGACGGAGTGTGACTGAAGGACAGAGGGGGCTATCTTTTTATGTCCAGTTTGAAGAAAAAGTATAAACTGCCTCAATGCTAGGCTTTAAACAGCCTTTTCTTGCTCCTTTTTGCTGTTTTCAGCTTCTCGTTTCTATTATTATTTTATAGTGCAAGCAGAAATTAATTCAGCCAAAACTATCTTGTTTAAGGTCTAAATGTTGTTGCGAAGGCAGAAAGTGTATGAAACAAAGTATCACACAGCCAAAGGAAAAATAAAACTATGACCTTGAGAAAAGAAGCAACGACTCCAGTAAAAAGTAGATAAAATGAAAATCAACATTTAAAAGGAAACATGGGTCTACAGGGACCAAGGAAAATGAATGTAAAAAAAACCTGAGCCTCCCAGCAGCACTCCTCAGCAAGAGACTGAAGAAATTGGTCACTTGCTAAAATGGGTCACAAACCAAAGTTTTTCAATATCTTATAGCTGTGGAATATCTGTGTAAAGAACAGAAGTTACTGACTATAAAGAGAAGAAATTTCTGCCTGAAAAATGACCAGATTAAAAAAAAAAATAATAAAAATAATCAAAGCCACACACACATAAACAAAAACAAACACAACCCCCCCCCCCAAATTCACCCCAAACAACAAAGACAACACTATGAAAAAATGAAAAAGCTATAGCCTGAAGAAAGAAACCACATCCAGATAATGTAAATTTCAGTGTCTAACATTTCCAACTAATTGCCTACAATATTTGACAGGCAGCTAGCTGATATCAAGCACTAAGCAAAATATTTTTGGTGAGATTCAGACTACATGCATCACTAGACCTATAAATTTGCTCTTACTTTTTATCTATAGTGTAATTACACTGTGACAGCTATGATACAGCTGTAATTGCTACAGTTCAAGAAGTTTATGTGACAAAACCAAAAGTAATAGATTACTGAATCCTGGAAGTAAGAAATAAATTGTACGACACCCATAAGAGTCATGCAGTTAAATCCTCATTCTTTACACCAAAACCTTTTTATTCCTAAAATCAGTCATTAATATGATATTAATACTTCTACTTGTATCATAACTTATATATCTGCAACCAAGAAAGCAAGATTTTCATAACTATTCTATATCATCTTGACTTCTACTTTTTTTGCCTAGTCAATTTACCAACTTTTACTTTGACTGAAGTAGCAAGCAATTGTCTACCAGCTGATGAAGTTCCTTTATAGAAGACTCACAAGCACACAAACACGCATGACCTTACATGTGTATATGCATGCATGAGGCTGACTCAATATAAATTAAGTATACATTTACATGAGAAGAGGCATTTTTAAAGGGCAAAATTATGTCTTCAAAGTGTAACAGTCAACAGTGTAAACATTTTCCCAAATTCAGACAGGGGGCCATTCAAGGTATTTCCACGTCTTGCTCTCACACTGCACCAGATACTCCTGCTAGCACTGCCAGCATACTTCTTCTTGCTGCTGCACTGTGAATTGTATCAGGGAACTCAGATGGATTAAAAAAATGTAAAAATTAGATCACTTCTGTGGCAATTTTTCCTTTTTTTTTAGTGAGATCCATTTCATCATACAGCAGTTCCATCAATAATGGTGCTAGCACAGATGAAAAGAAAGCAGGAATAAGTATCCATAAAGAAAGTGTGCTCTAAAATGTTTGAACAGGCCTTACAGCTGAAACAGGGAGCATGGAAGCACACAGTAATATTTTCTCCCTTTCTCTCTGTAGGTATCTAAGCAAGATAATGTAATACGAGACTTCAAACTGACAAGATAAGAAATACTTAGCTCATAATACTTAAAAGCCTTCAAATTACTGCTTGCTAAGCTTATCTGAAGTAGGCTGCTTTTGAAGTACTGTGGTTTAGATGTAGAACTATATAATGATAACAAACACAATAGGAATTTTGCTTATTGTACACTCTTTACTGGCAAAGTATTCCAGGGCTTAAAGAGCAACTATAATCCGTTTTGTATGAAATAAAACAACACAAATTTTATCAAAACTGAAGCAGAGTTTAAAAAAAACCTAAAAATATTCCTCAGGCAAAAGGATACATTCAATCCATTGTCTTTATAACCTAGTTCAACCAAGAAAGAAAAGTGAGGAAAATTGAAACAACAGCTCACCACTAGCTGAACAATGCCCAGTGAAAGCCAATATGTTCTCCACTCCTTATACCATACCATTTACACCATATACAAGTTCCACTCTATCCCACTACATTCTCATTAACCAATCCTTTTCTCCAGAAGTTGTTTGTAAAATACCCATAAATATCTATAAAATATTCAATGAGTTCATTTGTTCTACAAATTCGGGCTTTATCTGTTATGGTACTCACTCAGACAGGAGGGGTGTTGTGCTGTGTTGAATTACTGGTCACCAAAAACAGCCCAAGCTTGGTCACTATTGCACTTGCACTTTCTTGTGAGGTTCATCCTTCATTTGCTCAGGGAGGTTCTGCTGAAGTACTTCCTATAACATGCAGCTCAAATCAAAAATTCCAACAGTCCAAAGGTACATCCATAAAATTTTCTACCCTTGGTCCCTTTGGAATAAGCCAAAAGATATAATGTTGCAATGCTTCTCGTTTAGCTATCAGGGAGGGGCTGACATATGGTAGTCACGGAAGTAGTGACATACAGCATCATGTAGTACTGACACTATATACAACTCAAATAATGAATTATTTCACCTAGGATTACATTGGATTTCCCCATACTTCCTCATCACCCTCACGAATCCTTGACCCCAAAACCAGGCTTGCCCTTTCCTGTAGAAGGAATAACACAGGCTGTTTTTCTCAACAAGTTCCTTATATGCACTTCTGGAGCCTTACCTCCTTTCACATCTCACAGGGGCTTTGGCTGGGCAAAGCCAGGTGCACTGGCAGACCCTCTAGTGTTAACCAGCTAAGTGGCTTCTGGCAAACTTGCAGCCCAATGCTGCATGTCCCAGCACTCATTGCTCTTAGTGTACCTTTTAACAGTCCTTCATGACAAGCAGCTGAAGGAGAAGCTGGATGGCTTTTACTTCTGCGAGATGATTTGACTCACCTTCTCCTTCAGCAGTTCATCATGAAGGTCTACACACCACAGCTTTCCATCTTTGATGTTTTCCAACAGTATGACAGGACTCATCTGTAAACACAACATATTGGTTTTCATTTTCTCATAATTTATTATACAGCGCTACCCATTCAGCACACGTCACCTCCTCTGGCAACACTCCAAAGTTTTAGCCCTGTGGACAGTCTATTATCACTTCCAGGTTTACTGGGCAGTTAAGATTTCACATCTAAGCCTGCTGCATTATCAATGTGACCTACTTACTCCATGTAGTATCAGTTGCATTATGTGTGAGGGGACCCTCTGTTTGAACATCCAGTATGGAGTAGGCAATCAAGATGTCAAAAGGAGCTGCGCTTCAGTATCAACTACTGAAGCAGCTCAAACTCCTTCATATGCTGCTAATATTTCTTTTTTAGCTGGAGTGTAACAGGCTTCACCTCCTCTACATCCTTGGCTCCAAAACCGTAGAGGCTGATCTCAAATCTCTCTGTGTACATTCTGAAGAGGCTCCAGGTGGGGCTGTTTTCACTGGCTGAAGTGTAAAGCATGTTTTTCACATCTTTCCCTGTTTGGCCTGGCCCAAGAGCTACTGCACAAACTGCCTCCCATTTAATTTATTCAAAGGGGTTTTCCAGCTCAGGGCCCCATGTAAAGATTAGGGTTTTTTTTCTGGGTCACTTGATAGAGAGGACTTCCAATCAGGCTATAACCTGAGATATGCAACCTCCTAAACCTCACAACACCTAAGACATCTTTTGGTTTTTTCTTAGTTGGTGAAGGCATTGCTACTATTTTATTGATCACATCCATTGGGATATGATGACATGCATCTTGCCATTTTATTCCTAAAAACTAGATTTCCTGTGAAGGTCCTTTGACCTTACCTTTCAAAATAATTTGGAATATTCTTCTCCCGTTCTCAAACACTTCCTCCTCTGTAGGTGTATGACATCTCTGAATTTTGTATGAAGTTTCATCACAGGTACAGCATACACAGGACTTCAGATAGCCAGGTTTTCGGCCACCTGGTTGTCATCCAAATTGTTACAGATCATATCTACTAAGGCTAATTACTTTAGATACTGGGTACTTCCTTCAATGGTGGTCCATTTGCTTCGGGACTCTGCAAGATCTTCCTTGAAGGGATATTGGACATCATCCCTCACATTTGACAGTTGATGTCACCAAAGACTGAGGACTCCTGCACTTTTTTCCAATACCTTTGTCAATGAGCTTATTACATGCAAGGGATTTCAGCTTCCCAGCTTCTATACCACCCAATTCCCGATTATCAGTGAAAATATCCGAGCACTGGAGTAACTAGGTGAGAATTTCTTGGTTGTTTGCCAGCTGAAATATTTTCATATATCTCACTGCTAGCTCACTGAGTAATAGGGATTTGGTAGTTTAGGTCTCATTTATCATTTCAGTCCCTTATTCCTCCCATCTTTGTGAGGAATCCCATCTCATTTCGGCTCTGCTGCAGAATAGGTTGATGCTTCTGTTTCTCTCTCCTACTCTCTCTTAAGAGGAGCTTCTTTATTCCTTAATCAAGTTGACCTTCGCTTCCATTATTTCTTTTTTATTACTGAGGCAAATGATATGGTTAAGGACTGGATCATTGGCTTAGCTATAATGTTTGTTGATGCATTTCAGATCTAGAGATGCCCTCTTGAGAATACTGAATGGTATTGAGCAGTGCATGCCAGGTGCTGGCCAGGCCCCAGCACAGTGCAGTAAGTTATGACTCTTTGGAATTCCCAAGGCACGTTTTTGTTTTCTAGTGTGCTGACCCTTTGTCAGGATCCTGCATTTGTTCAGGAGTGAAGTTCCAGACCACTGGAGTGGTCTGTGCATATTCTTTCTCTTGACACCCATAACCACACTGCCAATGAGACGGGTTCATATTTCTAAATATCTTGGTAACTTGGGAAAGCAGAAATAATATTCCTAAAAAATACCAATAGAAGTATTTTGATTACCCAAGGATGTTTAAAAGAGTTCACAGTTATGTAATGAGGGAGAAAACATCAGGCGAAGTACTAAAGGTGTCGTTCTGTGTTTCCTCCACTAAAGGAATATTCCCTAGAGGAAGTATAATTGTTAATTGCCTCCATGAGATGGTACTCAAAGTACAGTAATGCTTCACTACAGAACCCAAATACCAGACTAAGCTCAAGACCTGTGTTTTAATAACAAATCTCCCAGGCAAAACATTGCTTATCTCTACAGAGCACAGCAGACTCCAAAAGCCAACATCAGTTTTTAACACTGTTGTGGTTTAAAGCCCAGCCAACAACTCAGAACCACTCAGCTGCTTGCTCACTCCCCCCACTTCTTGTCACCCCTACTCCTGGAGGGATGGGGAGGAGAATCGAAAGAATGTAACTCTCACGGGTTGAGTTAAGAAGAGTCCACTAACTAAGATATAACACGGAATCACTACTGCTACCACCAATAGGAATAATGATGAGGGGATTAACTGCTCACCACCTGCTGACCGATACCCAGCCCGACCCAAGGATAATCTAGCCCTTCCAGTTAAATCCTTGCAGTTTATATAATGGGCATGGTATGCTGTAGTATGGAATAGCTCTTTGGCTAGTTTGGGTCAGGTGTCCTGTCTCTGCTTCCTCTCAGCTTCCCCTCCTCCTTGGCAGAAGATGAGACTCAGAAAGTCCTTGGTCAGAGTAAACATTACTGAGCAACAACTAAAAACATCGGTGCTATCAGCATTGTTCCCAAGCTGAAAGTCAAAAACACAGCACTGACCCAGCTACTAAGAAGGAGAAAAACAACTGCTGCTGCTGAACAAGCACATACAGGAAAGTTAAAAAAAAAAAAAAAGGGAAAAAGGCATGGTATAAGTCAGATAAGCTAGTATTGAGAAGAGATGAATGAATATCATGACCAGCAACTGTTAGTAGATAAAAATCCTGTTTCATTTATTCTGGTCAAATCTGCTATGGTTACACACCCTTCATGCCCCACGCTGGGTGCTAAAAAAGGCTGCGGCTGAACCCCAATTAACGATGCACCACACAGCTGCTTACTTACTTCTCCTTCCCCTGGCTGGATGGGGAAAGAATTGGAAAAGTAAAAGTAAGAAATAAACTCATGGGTTAAGATAACAATCACTTAATAATTTAAAACAAAATAATAACAATGATCAATAACAAGCCAGGATGTATTTTACAAAAGACAAGCTCATCTAAATCACAATAATTAAATAAATAGATGTTGTATTCAGTGTTACGCTGAATAAAATTTCATTTCATATTGTAGTATTTTCTTTGTTTCTCTGGCTTTCAACTCAAACAGCCCTAACAGGAAAAAAAAAAAACCTAGATATTCTTACACTGAGGAATTTTTATTAGGCAGTTTAGAATTATGATATAGAGATATTTTAAAACAGCAGGGATTTTTAATTTGAAAATACATTGACTTCTCCAACAAACTGAATCATAATTTACAGCTTGCTAGTTCTAATAAAGTAACTAACCATTTCGAAAGCTTATTGCATAATTTGCTAAACAGAACTGTGTCCTGTGTTCAGCAGTAGCAGACATTTTTCTCCTTCTTAGTGGCTGGATCCGTGATGTGTTTTTGACTATTAGCTTGGAAACAACGCTGATAACACCGATGTTTTTAGTTGTTTCTCAGTAATGTTTACTCTGACCAAGGACTTTCCGAGTCACATCTTCTGCCAAGAAGGAGGGGAAGCCAGGAGAAAGCAGAGACCGGACACCTGACCCAAACTGACAAAAGAGGTATTCCATACCACAGCACGCCATGCCCACTGCATAAACTGTGAGGATTTAACTGGAAAGCTAGATTTATGCTCAGGTTGGGCTGGGTATCAGTTGGTGGGTGGTGACTGTTTTTGTATTCTCTTCCCTTGTTATTTCCCTTAATATTAATATTATTGGTGAAAGCAACAGTGGTTTGTGTTGTACCTTAGTGTCATGGTTTCAACTGTAAATCAGCCATGCAGTTTCTTCACTCACTTCCCCCTTTTTCTTCCCTCTGCTCCTGGAGGGATGGGAAGGAGAATCGAAAGAATGCAA
>JANRGW010052205.1:23438-41176 GCA_024733675.1 Psilopsiagon aymara | reverse complement strand
TCCCTGTGAGGGTGCTGAGGCGCTGGCACAGGGTGCCCAGAGAAGCTGTGGCTGCCCCATCCCTGGCAGTGCTCAACGCCAGGTAGGACACAGGGGCTTGGAGCACCCTGCTCTAGTGGAAGGGGTCCCTGCCTGTGGCAGGGGACTGGAGCTGGATGAGCTTTAAGGGCCCTTCCAACTCAAACCAGTCTGGGATTCTGTGATTCTATGATCCTACATGGGGTACAGAAGCTTCAGGACAAGCAACTATCATGGACCATTATCAAATTCAAAGCAGAGAGCAGGGCTGTGAGCTGGGCTTGACGAACTGCTCAACCAGCCTGCTCCTTTCTCCCTGAGCTGCACAATGCTTAGCTGGGCAGCAAAAAGGCTCCAACGATGTGTCTTCAATGTGACAGAATGCCTTAGGATTTTCTAGAACCTCTGTCTGGAACCTGTGCCCGGCTCCGGAGCACTCTGCCCTCAGGGGCAGCCAGGGCTTGGCTTTAACATAGCTTAAGCTGCCTATTTGCAAAAATCTGTGTGTCAAGACTTCAGAGACAAATACTATTATTTACCAGTTTTATTTTTGATGACAATGAGAACATGTGAACAATTTTTACCCTGGCGTTCCATACAGAGGTATCACACTTTACCAGAAAACACTGCAATTCAGCCTCATCACAAATGTTTATGCAAAATTCTGATTAGTACTCCATTAGTTCTGTCTTCGCAACTTTAAGACCTGCACTACAACCCCTATTTTATATGGAGTCTACCATCGGTGACTATTCTCTTTCCTGCCCTTATTTGACCCATATATTATGCAATTTCTTAGACTGTCTTCATATTTAAACCACAGAACTTTTGCCCAGATTCACATTATTTTTCATTTCCTTCTCTTAATGCCCACTTGTAACGAATGTCAGGATATTCATCCCATACCTGGTCATTCTCTACCAGAGATGAGCTCTACATTCTATGGAGTCTAAATTAAGAACAGCTCTGTTTAGCGCTGTCAGTAGCATGGTAGTTATTTCTATTTTAGCCAGTAAACTCTAAATTTTCACTAGTGTGCATTCTGAATATATATATAACAATATTAAATATAGATCACAGTCACGTGTAAGCTTACAGACACAAATACTAATAACATTCTGCAGCCTATCTGTAAGGAGAAGCAATGGATCTTCTTCACATTGGTGATCTAAGTCGTTTTACAAACACCTCCCATTTTATTTGTACAGTAACAATTCTACATCTCTGAAGCAGCTGAATCATAACATGGCTGTGTCATGCTAGATGTGCTCCCTGCAAAGGCCCTTGGAGAAACCCTGCATCGCTACCTAAGGGCTTCTGCAGTCTCTGCTTGGAATTCAGTGGATGAAAGGAGTAAGCAATCTATCATCAGTTTTATATGATCTCCAGGACAGTAGTATATGGTACACTCTAAGCAGTTGGCATCACAACATTCTAGCACTAACATTCAGCTCAGACCCTAGCAGTACGAAGCTCAAGTGAGACATACTAAGGGCTTACTATGTGTATCACCCCTTGTTAGTTGCTTTTAAACAGTCTGAAGACCTCACTGGAGCACCTTCTTAATTCCTGAAGTGAGACCTTCTAAAGTATGTATTACCTATTTAGAGACATTTCAGATATTTGGAAGTTATTTTCATTAACTCTTTCAAAGACACCGAGTCCAGAAGTGAGAACACCCAAAAAATCCTCGAAACCCTCCAAATTAAAAATGCCATGACCTACAGAAGCCCACAGAAAATCAGTTTTGGAAACCGGAATTAATTTTGGGCCTGCAGGGACAGGACAAGGGGGAACAGCTTTAACCTGCCAAAAGGGAGATTGAAATGTGATCTTAGGCAGAAGTTCTTTAAGGACCCTTCCAACGTGAACTATTCCATGATTCAGTCAAAGGCAAACGTGGAGGTGAACCACACACTTGGAGGTGATCAGATTAGAAAGTGTAACATCTAAAAACCACACCGCTTCTTTGTTAGTTATAAAAGGACTACTTCAATTCATGACCGCTAACAAAAATCATAAGCCACCTCTTAATGCACCCTGTAAAGATTAAGTGGGTAAAGAAAATTAATTCTACAGAAGTATCTGGCAAAATGAGAGGCAGAGAACAACAGTCCCAGCCCAGAAGCTACAAAAAATATCTTGGTTCTGACAAAATGAAAATGCTTTCTCTAAAAATAACAGACTCACATACGTGTAACTCCATGGGACTAGGAGGATACTGTAGAAGGCACCTAAGCTACACTTTGCAAAAGCTCTCCAACTCTGGGACAACTCCAGTTGCCCCTGTCATCAGGAAGTGGAGCCTTCAAAAGCTAATCAACACGGCATTTACTGCTGTGCCTGCTGGAAACAGGTAATCTGTTTAGTTTTGCTTTCAAATCATTAGAAAAGACCTTGAATACTGAGTTACTGTGAGGCGACACACAGAGAACTTAATTTTTTCTTCGACTGGCAGGAGGAAAGGCTGAAGATATGAAGAATACTATCACAAATTAACCTGGGTTTGTTATTTTTCTCTTGTGATTTCTATTAGAGATAGCATCCAAACTGTCAGATCTTGTAGTGGCCTTTGAACGTTATAAACATTTCATGTGATGAGTCTGTAGTGCAGCTATTCTAATGAAGCTTTCTGAAGAAGGAAGAAGTTCCCTGGATGACTAAAAATCCTCTCACAACAGCAAAGCTCAGCTTCTCCCTGAAGATTGGGTTACTCAGTTACAGAGACCTTCTCCTCCTCCCTCCATTTGGGAAACTGACCTGCTGCTGCCGCTGCATGTCTTGATGGCAGCAAGAATACACTCCACAAGGAGATAATTTCCTACCAAATTATACACCTAGGCCTCTGGGAAAATAAAAGCTAAGCAGAGGAACAGTCTGTTTGATGTCAGAAACACAAGCCAAAGATGCAATACAGGCAGACTTCATATGAGACAGCCCTGCACACCACCACAAACCCAAGGACTAGGCTGATACCCAGAAAGACTTAAGCAAATGAGCTAACAGGAACCTTAAATGCAGCAACTACGAAAGCAAAGCCTTGCACCTGGGTAGGAATAACCTCCAGCTACTCTGTAAGCTGGAGATGCGCCAGGAAGGACCTGTGGCTCTTGGATGATGGCAAATGAGCCGTGAGTCAGTAGGGTGCCCTGAAACAGAGGCAGTCAGTGGCATCCTGGGCTGCGTAGCAGAAGCACCACCAGCAGACCGAGTGATCTTTAGATCACCTCTAGCACACTGCATTCAGGTTTGGGATCTAGCCACATATCAAAGAAGTTGAGTTAGTTCTGCAGAAGGCCATCAATATGGTTAAGGAGTTGGAGCATTTGTTCTGTGTGAAGAGGCTGAGAAAACAGGACTTATTCTGCCTGGCAAAGACAGGTTTTGAGATACCTGATAGCAGCCTTCCAATACCTGCAAAAAGGTTATCATGCACATGGAGCTAGGCTCTCTACAGCATGGCGCTGTGGAAGAACAAGAGACAACAGACACAGTCTGAAACAAGACAGGCTCAGACTGTATGCGAGGCAAAAGACTCACCACTGGGACTGTCAAACCACAGAGCAGGCTGCCCAGACAGGTTGTGCAGTCTCCAAGACAGGAGATTTTCAAGACTAGTCTAGGCAAAGCTCTGAGCAACCAGTTCCGACCTCAAGCTGGTCATGCTTTCAGCAGGAGGCTGGACTAGATGACTTCCTGAGGTCCCTCCTGATCTGCATCATCCCATGATGCCCCTCAGGGTAACCCCCTCCACCCCTCCCAACAAAACAGGTTAAACATCTCTTTAAGAGTAACACCTTTTTTATCTGCTATCTTTGCAGCAGCAAATTACCTAAGCACCTACTTAGCATATTAGTCTTCCTCTGGCAGACACCCCCTGAAGTCAACAGGGAAAGAAAGGAATTTCCTAAAGCAATTCAGAGAAGGAGCCTAACCTGCATATTTTGAACGGCTTTCTGGAAGCATCTCTACTTCTACTGAGGCGAAACAACCAAGAAGATTCAGTTCCCCTGCACACTCTTCCAGAAAGGGAGATTGCATCAGGTTACCTCGTGAAGAAAGTGTATGCTCCCAAATAGGTACTAATTCCAGAGATAAGAACCTGCCCTCCTATCATTCTGATGGTGTTTTACATTGATCCCTAAGCTCCACACTGTAACAAGCTTTCTCAGACTAAGAACTGAATTGTTTAGAGATAAATCCCAAAGCACACAAACAAGAAGTATTAACATGCAAATTTCCAAACAAGTTCTAGAAGTCAAATGATTTCTCAGGAAGTCTATCAACTCCCTTCCTGTTTCAGCTTCTGATTCAGGTGGTCATCTCAGTGACCTCTGTTCTCAGTCAGGCAAGAGGACACAAGCACAGGTCTACACATTTATTAGCTGGATCATCTGTTTAAACAGGGGCATGTAGACAGACAACATCCTGACACGGAACAGCTTGCAGTGTCAGGGTTTGATTCTTTCTCCCTTCTGCAATGATAACAATTCAAACCTCCTGATTCACATTTGTCCACAGAACTTCAACACTTTAGCTTGAGCTGCTGGTGTTTTCTGAAAGACATGGCTTTTTATCCAGCATGTAAACATGCTGTTCTGACAGGTTCACCTCCTTCTAGGTGGGAAATACGGATTCTTCACTCAGGTTTCCATTTCCATTCGCCTGTTCCTACATGAAAGCACCACCCTCATGTCCCACTTTAAAACAGAGGGACAGGTCCTCAGTTTTGCTTTCTTTCACCTTTCTATGTTGACACCTGAGCAGATAAAGCAATTTTCTATCAGCAAAGAGGCTATTTCTTTTCTAAGTTACACTTTATAATTGGTGAACTAGCAAAGCTTCTCATAGGAAGAGTAACCATATTGCTATATGATAGTAAAAGATTGAGAAAGAATGTAGAAAATTAATTGTCCATTATTAACTGTCATAGTTCGCACGGAAAAGCAACAAATCAGGACACTGGGAACGGAACTTGTTAGCTCTGATGCAAGACCATGTGTCCTAGATACAGAAGATTAATATCTTTACACAGTGAGAAAACGTTTTCTAAATCCCAAGTTCGATGAGGTGTGGGATTAGAGCACTTGGGTCCCATGTATGTGGAAACTCAACAAGAACTCTAAATGGACACAACAAAGTTTCAGAGAGCCCAGGGCTGACATGCTCAGCAACCACAAAGATTCCCCCCCACTTCCAGTCTTCATGACAGCTTGCACTCGTTATCAAGGTTGTGGCTAATAGAAATGCATCCTAGTTTGTTTTAAGCATTCATAAAATGTATAAGAAATACTGTTTTCTGCACAGCTACAATTATCAGCCTGTCTAAAGAGAGCTGTAATGACACCTATGACATACTAATACGTCAAATGAAATTAAGCTGAATTCATGAGCTATGAAACAAGCTGTACTATCAAACCATGAACACTCTGAAACCGAAGCTAAAGAAAAAAACCCGAAATAAACCAAAAGCTGCTCCATGATCAGTAACTAATGAAGACTGGCTTCCTGTAGACTTATGTCCTTGCTGCTTGTGTCCCTGTTGCTTTAGCCATTCTTTCCCTTCCTTTGACATAGTTATCAGCCAGCAGGCAGAACGCTGTGGTTACTTTGGGGCCATGTACTTAACAACCACCGAGCTTGCTGCTGTGAAATTAAACAAGTAAGGTGTTGTGCTAGCCTTCCCCTTCTGCGAGGGCATCCATTTGGGTCCTTTTCACTGATAGCTGTGTATCAGTTTCCACAGAGCCTGTAACAGCCAAATGGGAACTGCTTTCAAATCCAATTCACGTTGGCCAACAGATGAACTAACCACAGGGAGGCCTGCCTAAGGCAGCCCAGCCACCCTCTAAGGGAACAAGCCTCATTTCCTTAGGATGCCAGCTACAAAGCCCAACTGGTGCTTCCACTGAGAATGTAAATCCAGAAGCAAAGATAAAAAATACCTAATTTTAATTCTAGTCAAGTAATTAGGGTATATTCAGAAGGTCTAGGTGTCTGAAGACATACTCTCTACTGGCTATAAACCAAGTGCACTCAGCCTAAACCATGGAAAAGTATTCTGAACATCAGAAAGTTTATCAATCACTTTGAGAGGAGTCCTACATTTGAACCTTTCTGTAAAAGATGAAAACATAGGCACACTCCTTCAGTGTTCATTTTTTCATCTCAGGTTTTGCAAGGCAGTAGCAAACACACATACCTATTTCATTTTGTCACTATAATGTGCTGACACCCCACTAAACACAGAAGTGGCAGCAAAACAGTGGATGAGCCTAACTTCAAATTGTCACAGCTGTTCACTAAGGAATCCAAGCCTTAAAGCCCCCGATGATAACATAGTTTTAAATTCTACCTTCAGTGAAGTAAGTTACAATTTTTCAGTGCTTAATAAACAGAACGGGGAAACCCCCCACCTATTATTTTTGTAGCTACAATAAAAGTCGAATTTACAAAACACAAATGGATTTGCTGCATGGTATGCCTTAGGAGAAAGGGAAAAAGATATTGCTCTTGTGGCAGAGAGAAAGAAAGGTCACTATCAACCCATTCTCTAATGGGTCCAGTTTCCCTTTTATAGCTGTCTACTTGGCAGATGCACAAACTAAGTGTGATGAAGCAGCACAACAGACAGACTGTAAACTAAAAGCATCAGATAACAAGTTACTTGTCTTGAAAAAAAAGATCTACTGAAGGCCACATTAGCGTTCATGCACAACCTATTCACACTTTAAGAAGCACAGGCAACTATTACACACAACCTTAGACCAGTAGAAAATAAAAAACAATATGGCAGGAAGTATCCAGCTCATTATTTTTGACGGTTGAACATGACTAAACAGAAAATTCTCCTCTTAAAAAAGAGTCAGAAGACGCATTCTCAAAGCCAAACCACACTGAAGCTGTATGGCTCATGTGGCTGAAGGGCACTGAGGGAGATGGCGCAGGCTAAGTTTAGCCTTATAAGGTTAATCACCCCAGGTATCCTATGCAGTCAACAGAGAGGGACTGAGACACGAGGGTGACAGAGAACAAGAACCTGGCATAGCTGCTGTGAGTTAACCTAGTACACTGCTCTGATTAATGGTTATGATTGCATTCAGCTTAATTGCTTGTAGTTATATTAAATTTGTACCTTAAGTGAAGCTAGTGGATGTTCTGGACCAAGTAAACTCCAATGAAAGGAAGCCAAATCTTCATCAGGTAGAATATGATTACCTAGAACATAACGCAGAACTTTAAGTACATCATAAAACGTTACGTGGTGTTTCTACATATAGCAAAACAAATTTGCAATCAGTCCTCAACTCCCAATCAACAGGATCAACAGAGATAAAATTTGCAGATACCTTTTTTTAACTCCAGAAAAACTCCATCAGCCTGTGCTGCGGGATGCACTTGCCTCTGCTCAAGAAGCAATGGAGCCAGTCACAACATATCATAGAATCACAGAATGGTTTGAGTCAGAAAGAACCTTACATCTCATTCAATTCCAACCCCCTGGCATGGGCAGGGACACCTTCCACTAAAGCAGGCTGCTTCAAGACCCCATCCAACCTGGCCTTGAACACTGCCAGGGATGAGGCATGATGTCAACCCATGACGGGGCATATGGTGTCGATCTCAACCTGTCCTACTACGGCATCCTCACCAGTTGCAGTATTACAGGTACAGAACACTATTCTCTCTGACATAAGCCTTTCCTGCACCCCAGCACGTGCCATTACTGATCCACACTGGCACTGCCTCTGGAAGCTGTGCTCGGCTGCAGCCAGCAGGCAGGCTCATCTCATCTGCAGCAGCACCGGCAGCTCCAGCCATTCAGCAGGATCCCAGCTCTTTTGCTGACCTGACCAGGTCAGACAGGAGCCTGTGCTGGCAGTATCAGAATAATTGGGAAATTAAGTTCTTCCAATGACTAGCGATAGCGGCTGCATTTACCAAGCTGCTCATACCAAATGGAAGATCACTTAATTTTGACGTTCAAAAAGCCAAAAGTTTTTACTAGGAAGTATTTCAAGCATTTGAATTCATCAGTCTAATCAACCACTGACAGGTCAGTGTCCGTGAATGAAAATGCTACGCAGAGCTAAACAGAATGTATTACTACCCTTCTGGCAGAAAACCTCCTCATACTTTCAATACCTGGTCCATAGAGCAGCAGCTTAGCAGTGAATGAAGAGTTCTCATTGCTGTTAATACAGTTACAGCTTTTTTAATTGCACAGTCTGGACATCTTGAACTCTCACCTACTTGAAGAATACGACAAGATTCTTTGAATATGACAACAATTGCTTCCTCTCTTAATATTTTGCTCGTAAAAGAATTTAATTTGCTTTTAATGCTCTTTCACATGTGAAAACCAAGGAAGCTGTCCATGGCCTCGTGATCAGAAGACACTCTCAGAGCAGGAAGTATTTCTGTTCAATCAATACTTCACCTACGGTTGAGAGCTCCAGCAAGGAGACCTTATAACTTCTATTCATTAGCAGCTGAACTATAAACTCACATCAGAAAGATTCCACAAGTTTGTATACAACAGCCACATCATAGTAATTTAATCAAGGTACGATTAGACAGCCCTTATAATGTAGGTCTGAGAAAATCAGTTAAAGACAGACCACTAGACAGTTTTGTGATTAACTAACAGTAACCCTTGTAGATGCTCAGATCACCTTTAAAATAGTCAGAGCTGCTTGCCCTTCTACCAAACTCTCAATCTTGTTTGGTCTCCATCTGTCATTTCAGTTGATTCCAGCCCCTTGAACACACACATACACACATATATGACAGTCTGACCATTTAATCAATTCTCACCCTAATTTAGGACGTTGAAGTGCAGTGATTTTTGCAGTCCAAATACAAGTGATGCCTGTACCTACCTCACCTACTTCTGAAATGTTACTGAGAAACAGAGTGAGACTACATAACTAAACACGTTACAAAGTACTGTCACAGTGGGAAGCGATCAACGTTACATAAGCAATCACTATTTCTTGACCTGGCTGCACAACCTCAGTATCTATTGATTTTTCACATTTTAATGGCTTATTATAGTGTATGCTTTCAGATTTTTTAAAGCAATTAGATACTAATTGGAGTCACTGCCCTTTCTAAAGAGTTCCCTGAATGACAGCCCTATACCTCACACTGTGTTTGTTTTTCTAATACTGAAGCTTGGGTTGGTTTTGTTGGGAGTTTTGTTTTAAATAATTCTGAAGTATTTGAGTCAAAACTTACAAAAGAACCAAACCAACTCCCTGCTTACACCAAGAGCAACTAGGACTAATCTTTTTAAGCGCATGCTCTCAGAGAAGAAATTATCTTGGCCACATTTAACCACCCATGACAAGGATGCTTCCTACATTATAAACCTGTAACTACAGAACGCTGTTGCATGAAAAGCTGTAAGAAGGAAAAAGCTATAAAACAAACCAACCACAGGGTATACATAACCTTCTCAAAGAGTAATCTTTAAAAATTTCCCTAATTTGTACAGTCAGAAACATATTTTACTAGAACACTTCAATAGAGACTTTATTGCTGAATGCAACTCAGTCCCAAATACACCACTGAGAACTTTTTTAGATGACCAGTAAGTGTCATTCCTCAGGCTCCTCTAATTGCTTCATGTTCAGCTCAAGCATTCAGAACATTTTTCTCCTTTTAGCATCCCCAAACTGACCCTTGAAGCTAATGACAAGAAAATATCTGAAAACAAGTTTGAGTTTTCCATGTAGTGGGAAACAGCTTTGCAGACCTCAAGCTGAATACTGGCACTGCTATTGTGATAGCTTTGGCCTGCTCTAATCATAACCATTAAACCAGCAGCTTAACTGCAATTGTTTCAGAATACATTCATTTCCTAAACAAAGTACAAACACAGGCAGTTGCACTAATGTACCCAGAAGAGTAATATATTGGTCATATGCCTTCCTATGTAATCAAGTTTATTGTTTCCCATTGTGATTTTCTTTATTCCACT
The DNA here is from genome assembly GCA_024733675.1 of Psilopsiagon aymara. Lineage (NCBI taxonomy): Eukaryota > Metazoa > Chordata > Aves > Psittaciformes > Psittacidae > Psilopsiagon > Psilopsiagon aymara. Next base: position 31,173 of record JANRGW010052205.1, on the reverse strand, counting down.
TCTCAGGTTCAAAACAGACCCAAAGAGGTCAGAGGAGCAAGCAGAATAATCTGTGAAGCCAACCAAGCCCTCGGATAATAAAAAAATAAATCTGAAAGCTTAGATCTGAATGAGCTACGCTCCTTTAAACAAGTCACACTACACGCGCCTGTGTGCGCAGAATTACCTAAGTAGTATTTTAGTCTCAAGAAAGTGAAGTTATTATATTCCTAAATTGCAAAAGTTAAAAAATTATGCCAGTACAGTCAAACAGTATCTGTTTGTGGTAAGATCGTATAATCACTGTTTACATCACCAAACTCCTGATACTGAATACACAAACACACATGAATACACAAAACTAAGCTTGTAGCTTAACTGGGAACTGGGGTTTTTTAACCTCTGTAGCCATTTGGGGGGAGAGATGAAGTCCTACAAAATCTCTCTCTGGTGATCAGGTGAAATGACCTCAAGTTTCCTTCACTTACGAGCGAGCTGAAAAGTATTCTGTCGTGTCAGATATCAAGAGTAAAGCATTCAAGAGCTTCTTGCATAATACTGCAGACCCTTCAAAAAATTGACCAGGATACTTGCCACCTGCCTCTGTATATGGCCATGTGATGGTCCTGCAGCTACAATTCAAGTTAAACTGATGTCACTCGTGTGTACTTCACGTTAATTCTGTAGAGCCTATCTGCAACTGTGAAACTGCTTTTCAAGCAGTAATTCTTACTCATTGAATTGGCATGCAACAACTTATTTATAGACTCCAAAACAAAGCCTAGCAATAGTAGCCTGCCATGTAATTCACACCATGTCCATGTTTTAAATCACAGCTTAGAAGTCACCATACAGCCACACAGGTAGTTACCCTCTCTGCCTGTGGAAAACTGAAAACCAGCCTCAACTGGACAAATACTCTTGGCTTTCTATTGGGGGATGCATCGATTCTCCCCTTAACATGGAAGGTACCTGCCTGGACTAGAAAAAAATTCAACATTAAAGACTACTAAAATATTAGTATGCTAAAGCAATAACACACAGCCTCTCTCATTCACAACTTCCAAATGAGAAGTTTTATTCTTCTATTATGTACCCAACTAAAACACAAAGTCAGTGAGGAATAAAGAGAAATTTAAGGTTTCTGAAACTGTGTGCTCAGTACAAGATCAAGAACATGGCCGCTAAGTACTCATTTACCCCAAAAGAAGTTAGAATGGTGTACTAAATAGATCTTATTCATGGGAGTCAGCCTTATTAGCAGTTAGTTCCCTCTTTCATCTGACAGCTATTCTCTTCTGCTGCTGTGGAAACAATGTGTTAAAATTATCCCATTTAAGCAGAGATGTGAAATTGAAGTCCTTCCTACCTGTGCTCCTTACTGATACCACACCATCTGGCATCAGAAGGAGGAGTGCTAAAAACTATCCTAACAAAACTGATGGAATGGTAAGATGCTGGTACCTGTGCTTTCAGAAAAGTGGAGTTTCACTCGATTAAATGGTATATATATATATACACACTATATAGTTACATATATAAACATATAATACATGTTTCTGGTGCCACTGACATGCTGTCTTATTTGTCCAATATTAATTTCTGAGGGAAAAAAAGCCCCCGCAATCCAAACCTTTCCTCCCTATGTACGTATTTCTAGGTAGAACACAAAACAGGACAGCAATATGCTTAATCAGTCTGGAAAGCGTACTAATAAAAGCAGACCTCGTATATAAGACCAAAACTAGTAGAACCATAATTGTCCTGATTCCCCCCACCCACTGAGAACATTCAGGCTAGGTAGAGCTTTGCAGAATTCTTACTTTCTACTCTTTGTTTCTAGACAGCCACAATTTGCATTGCTCACAAGTCTCTACAAATTTGGCAGGTCTAGCCTCATACACACACATCCAGCCCGCCCCAAACAGGAGGAATGTCTGAAACAAATGGATGCCCTTCCCTAGGTGCTCTGTCCAATTACACACACTAATTTAAAACCAGTTAATAGAAACTGCAATCATCAGGCTGACTAGCAGCATCAAGAACTTTTATTACTTCACTTACCTAAAAGAGCAGCAAAAATAGGAAAGCGATTTGGATTCAGGTCCAGTTGCTTGGCAACTTCGTGCATTAGGTATTGGCTTGTTGTGAGACTTTTCCCATTCCGGCTCAGTTTTAGGGCATGGGCACTGAAATAGTAAGGGATGTTGCACAATGCGTAATCGGAGTCATATGCAACCAAACCATGGAAACCTTTTTCTCTGCAGAAAGCAATTACTTCTTGATGATGATCCTCAATGCTCTGTGCAACCTACAGTGGAAGACAAAGTAATTAGCTACAGTGTTAAATGGCAGTACTGATTTATCACATGTATTACAATCTATTGAGGCTTTCTGAAGCTCTATCTGTGCATTTGAAACACTCACAGTATATTTAAAGTAATTAAAAAAATCCAGTGACACAGCAAATACAGATAGGATGCGAGGAGTGCTCAGGAACACAAGACAGTTCTGGAGGCCTGCACACTGAAGTGGCACTACATCTTACTGAATTCCTCTGAAGTAACTGTTTATTAACAGAAACTCAAACTCCAGACACATTTATCACTGTACCAACAACTGTATTAACTCATGGGAAAGATCCTGAGGCTGTGGATACTTGGGCAGCTCAGCAAGCCAAGAAGTCCCCTTAAAAAGCCATCATTTTTAAAGTTCTGCAGCCCTGTTTTAAAAGAAACAAACAGAACCTTCGATGAACAGAAGAAACTTTCCTGACCTTTCAAGTATCTACCTTGGTGCATTAAGCCAGTTTTTTAGCTCTTTCTACTTTCAGCCTATTCTTTTATACACAGCTGTCTCTCCTGGTGCAAACTGCCTCAAGTTTATAGCCCAAACTTCACCTCTCCACTCCTGTTGCCTAGCAAAGCACATATTTTAGGCTATGGCAATCAGATGACTAGAACAGACATGTTCTGCAGGGGAGACTCGGGCCAATTCCTAATGTTGGAAATATAAAAGCAACCGTTTCTCATCAAAGATGATTAAACTAAAACCACCCTCCCTGCCCCCCAGTGACAGGTTACAGAATCACAGTACCTACAGTCCTGCATTTCTACACACTGTCAGGAACCGTTACAACTACAGCTTGCACCCAAGCACACAAAACCAAAGCCAGCTGAGTACTTTTGATACCTAAATGCTTTTATCATCCACATACATACAGAACCTGGGTGTTGGTACCCCCACCAAGCATTCCATTTTAACAATGCAGACAGCAAGCTATCCCAAAATAGACGAGTACAAAACTATTAGCTTCAGTCTCCACAGTACGCATGAATAATTACAGTGTTAGTGCCAGAGATGCTATTTATTCCTCTGCAGCTGAAGCCCTGCAGAACACAAGCAAGGGTCGCACACCTCTACAGTCCACTTCAACAGTCCCACAGTCATCTACCCCTCAAAGAGTTCTTGTTCAGCCACAAGTTTAGACAGACACTTGCTCTCCTGCTCGTGTCTTACACCTTCTGAACCTGATACTGAATTACAGTTCTGGTGATGTATGCGAAATTTTGCTTTTCCCATGAAGCTTCACTAGACTGCAGAAGGGTTTGAGTTCGAAGGGTCCATTACGGGTCATACAAGAGATGCTGGAGATGTTCTCTTTCAAGCAAAATCCTGAACAGTCAGCACCTCACTCTCCAAGGTAGTAACCAGCTCACTAAACTCTCTGTACCCCTAATGCTACCACCTTACAGTCTCAGAAAACGTTAATTGCTCAGAAACTTGGTTATGGACTGTCAGCTGCTTTGAAATTCACTGGTTCCTGAGAAAAACAAGCGTATTCATTTTCCTTATACTTACCCTGTCATGTAGCATAACATGTGCCTGCTGTACACAGCACTAGGAGAGACTGTACTCATCTCCGGAAAAATGTGAAGCTATCAGATTTAGACAGTTACCATCTGAGGGAGGGGGATTTAGGCTCTGCTGTGTCCCCAGTCTTTACAGGCTTTAAGTAAGGAAAATCCCTTAAAAGCTGGCTCCTCTTTTTTTTTTGTTAAGGGTAGAGAGATTTAAATTATGCACCTATATCTAAAGCCAATGTCCTCGCATGCATGAGAACCACAGATCACCCACAAAAAACAAAGTAGGAACTCTTTCTGCAGCACTAAGTGTGACACGGGTGTGAAGATAACACAAGAGGAACCCTGTAAGCATCCTGCTGTCATCTCCCATGAACTATTTCCTCTGCCTCCACAGCCTCCGGTTCCTTCCCTCCCCATTTTACAGAGCTATCTGATATAGTGAGCTCTGAGCACGAGCCTGCAGTGTGTTTAGGTAATACCAGAATCCACATTCAAGTAAGTGAGCTGTCAGAGGACAAGAGCTGTATTTACCAAGCTACAGTTAACCTGCAATGTAAAACTGTAACAGGATGAGAGTCAGAGAAATAGCTTACAGCTTTCACAAGACCCAGTCCTGAGATGCAAGTGCACCCAGGCAACCTGCACACCCCAAAACCCACCCAGGCAGAGGGGTGGGGGGAAAATCACAGCCAGCCGTTCAGAATAATTTTCAAGTCTAAATCTTGCGTAAACATCAGTGATGCTGGATGAGAAAGAGACAATCCTGCCCGAGTGAGCAGGCACATGCATGCTAGATACTGAAAACAAAACAAACTCTCATCCAAGTGTTAAAGATGTTGAGATCTCTGCTGCTTAAGCATTTATATTTTAGCAAACCTGCTTTGCATAAAACTCTCTCAAGAATCACTCCCCCTGTCCCCAAAGAGAAAAATACCAGGTCACAATGAAACTAAGAACCCGTAGGATATTCACTGCAACTTGGAGGAACTTGTTATTTTTACATCCTGCTGAAACCATCTGCAAGTGATTTATAATTGTTCTGGAGAGAAGACGTTATCCCCTTTCTCCCTTCTAATTACCAAAATAGATTAAATTCATAGCCAGCGCCTCACTCTGCACAGAAGCCTTCTACTCAAGCCTCAAATGTTTCCTGAAAATATGAAAATCAGTTTCATACACAAAGTTAATCAGTATTCTGTAACCCAACTTCTCAAAACAAAGCAAAACAACACCAGATTTTGGCAACTGTCTTACACGTATGTAAATAAAATCACCCATACATGCAAATGAAAATTGCTCCTTCAGGATGCATTTGCTCTTTGCCCACCAGGACAGTCGATAAGAAGTGATCGTGAAGGAGAATGTGAACAGAACTGGAGTATGGTTCAGAGAAAGAAAGATATACTAAATAAAGCAGAAAACATAGTAAATTGCGTAAGAAAAGCAAAGCAGGGACGGAATGTGATTAAAGTGCAGCAATATCTTTGATGCATGTTACTACTATAACCATGAAATGTACTTCCTAATCAGAGAATGAATCAATTAAAATCACAGCTATCCCCAGTTTCTCACAGCTGCACAAATGAAGCATCAAGTGGGAACTGCTGACACCCTTCCCATCCCCAGGACAACCAGCCAAAGCAGAGACCTGCCCAAGGGGGCTCAGGGATAGGAACTTCCCCCAACACACATCAGGATTTGGTCATGAACACTTGCCAACTGCCAGTGCTAACCTAAAGCAGACAAACATCCACCCCTCAAATGCTCCTCATCAAGACTGGGGGTGGGGTTGTATCTATATATGTTTTCTTAAACAACAGAAAAAGGACTCGGTACGACCTGACCTCTCATTCCTAAAACGGTTTCCAGAGATTAAGAATAAGGCCTATTACCAAGAAACCATAAAGGGGCTAATGCTGCAGCTAAGCTTGAAAGTAAACAAAGTGCTACAGGTGACACTGTTGTCAAATGTGGCAACTATACTTGGATGTAAAGTACTCTAACAGAAAGGCACCAGGGCTGAGACAGAATGCATTTAGAAGACTAAAATCAATCTCAAAGCAGCCATCTTCCTGTTGTGAACTATGCACTTCATTATTGCATGAAACAAAGTATACAGTTTAAAAGGAAAAAAAGTAAGAACTTGGTTTACCCTGTTCATTGTTTTCACTAATGATCTGTAAGTCTCGGTAACAAATTAAGGAAGATTTATAAAGCACCTGCAACCAGACCAAGGCAAATACCTTCACTACACAGTCCCTAAAACTTGTTGCTAAAGAATATAAGTATTTCCTAGCTCCAAAACAAAAGTTCAAATGAGAGGCAGTTTCTGCTATCACCCAAATTCCCACCATCATTCAGATTCAAAACCCACAGTGGGTTTTGCTTCTACGCTGACCAGGAAAACACAATTACTACAACAGACTTGGCTATAACCCCTTCATGTTAACCCAGCACCAAGCCCCAGCCACCGTGCTCAGCACAGCGCAAGAACAAGCTTCGCCTCTGCTTCCAGTCTGTTCCACGCACGCCCTGCGCGGCAGTGCCCCCAGCCATGCCAGAGATTAGGCCACTGGGGCTGGGACTTCCACTGCTGCAAGGGCTGGACAGCCGCTGCCAGCCCAGGGTGGCTTCCAGGGGCCCCCCGGCCAGGCACCCAAAGGGAAGGTTCCCTACGGAGGAGGCAAGGCCAAGCGAGCAGGGGGCCAAGAGGGATCGACAGCAACTCCCTCCCCGCTGTCAGAACTAGGAGAAACTTCACCCAAAGCCACCTTTTGGGCCAACCCCACGGAATTCATCTTGACCCCAGGTCTGCAACCTGGCCGGAGCGACTGCAACCTGCCAGAAGGGCAATACAAAAGCCAGACGTCAAGCGGCTGCTCGCAATCCAGCCCGCAGCTCTGAAGGTCCCACAGTATTTTCCTACACAGATAAAAGTAATTTATGATAATAAAGCTTATGAGGAGGCACTCCAGTCCCGCTGCTCTTCCCTCTCTCTTGGGAAAGCGAGCGAGCAACTCTCTGAAACTGCAGCTTCATCCCAGGGCTTGTTTTTCTATCGCCTTGGGTTTCAATTGCTGGGCTTAACAGAAACCATCGTAAAGCACAAATGCTGCGCAGAGAGATGCAACACGTTAACGTCCTGCAACCTCCGAAATCGTGGCCGGGGCGTCGGCGCAAGAGCACCCCAGACCCTGAGACCGCCTGAGGTGTTGGTTATGTCCCCAGAAAGCAGAGGCTCCTCCGAAAATAAGAACTTTAAATGAAGACCTGTCAGATCCTCACTCCCGACCTCACACACGGGCAGCGTTCGCCGTTACGGAGTAAGCAACAAATTGTTCCATAGTTGATCAAAAGCCTGTCAATACATTAGGGCAATGCCGAGCAAACCTCCACAAACACGAAACTCTGTTTTCTGGAGCGAGCGAGTGCACCTTCGCCGCAAGTTTAAACCATCCCTTGCCTCAGCAGGGAACTTGTTGCAGATCCTCCACGGGTATTAACTAACCCGATCCTTATTTATTCCTTTCCCCCCTTTTCCTCTTGGTAATTAATTAGATCACCACGCTCTCGACAATGTGGTACAACCGGTACCAAAGTCCCAGCCCGGGCGGAGGGAGCCATGGGCAAGAAGGGACATTTTGAGTCAACGGAGCGGCGGCCCCGAAAGAACATGGAGGAAAAAAAACCTCCCTGCTGCTGGGCCTGGCTTCACAGAAAGAGGGAATTCGGGAGGCCCTGGGCGCTGACGGTCGCCCCGTCGATCCGCGCAGGCTTCGACCTGACGGGGCGACCGTCAGCGCCGTTGAAATAACGAAATTCCCCATGGATTGAAGCCGCCGAAACTTGGGCCTCGACGACATTTTGAGGCGCTGAGGGGAGAGGCGGGG
>JANRGW010052203.1:0-13560 GCA_024733675.1 Psilopsiagon aymara | reverse complement strand
TGCCAGGCACAGAGGTGAGGCTGACTGCTCTGTAGTTCCCTGGCTCATCCATTTTCCCCTTCTTGAAAATGGGGGTTCTAATTCCCTTTTTCCAGTCATTGGGAACTTCACCTGACTGCCGTGATTTTCCAAATATGATGGACAGTGGCTTAGCAACTTCATTTGCCAGCTCCTTCAGGATATCTTCATCTTCAGATATGTGTAAACTTCAATGTGTGTAGTTCAGACTACCACCTGATGACTGCCCTGTCTGCACCAGAGCAATCAGCTCCCAAGCCTCCAGCCTTTGTGGAGATATGTATTAATACCTTAGTGGCAATAATTCCCTCCGGGAACACTGTAGATACCAATCTGTGTTTGTTCAATTAAACTCAGAACTGATTTTAAAGTTTGGACCTAGCTGCGTAAGTGACTAATTCTAATTAGCAGGAGAGACTAACTGAGGTACGCCAGGAGCATGGCTAGGTGACTACCAAACCATTTCAGGAATTCCCCGTATCTCCATTTCCCCACCATTCTCCAAATCAAGGAAGGGCAAAACTTAACAATGTTTCTGATGAATTTCAAGGAAGATACTCTCCTCCATGTCCTCTTTTCACTAGAGTAGTCTCCATGACCATAAGACTGAATTTCAGTGGATTATGTTCAGTAAGCTAGGATAAGCATGTTACCTCAGCTTGTCTTCACTAAGATGGTCTATGTTCAAGGGCTTGCGCCTCTCTGCCAGGACCTTCTTCTTTGTCTCTCTAGCTGTTTGCTTCTTTCCTCTCTTCTGATCAGCCTATTTTCAGAACATCAATTAATGTCAGACTGCAGAAATTCAGCCTGAATGAAACAATCTCAGTGACAGAGCATGTAAGACAACGTGCTAGGGATCCAGAAGGGTATTTGAGCTCTTTTCTCAAATTGTAATAAAGACTGTTCCCAGGCGACCCTGTGATTTAACTATTTCCTATTTTTTCCTCCAATCCATGTTTTTTACCTTTGCCAGATAGCTGCTGTATGTGGCACCCATGGAGGACAGAGCCTTTTTCTTCTTGAGATCATCCTCAGCTCTTCTCTTGGCATCTTCTTCCTCTCTCCGTGCCTTTTCTTCCTGTGGAGTGCAACACACAGAAGCAGCAAGTTACTCTAGGGGAGACTCACAGCTTCCACAGCAGCCACTTTCACTGCAGAGAATGTGATCAGGTAAGAATGTTAATGAGAATTGGCAGCTCCTGTTTCCTGCCCTTGCTTTAGGGGTGGTCATTTCTTCTTTGGACTGAGACAGGCAGAACCCGTAGGTTGTTCTGTCTCTAGACATCACCTTCAATTTGATGCTGAGACAAGGAGTGAGATGCAAAGACACTTACCGCAAGCCTTGCCTGACGCTCCTTCTCCTTCTCAGCCCGGATTCTCTGTTGCTCTGCTCTTTCAGCTCTACGCTTCTCCTGCAAGAGGCAGTGGCAGAGGCATTGAATCATCATTGTGGCTTTATCTACCTCCAGTATTATGCCACACCACCCAGAGCTTTGATCTGTCGAAAGTGAGCCATCTACTCCCTTGCCAGAACATGCAGAAGGGTTCCATGTGCAATTCCCAGGTGTAAAGCAAGAGGCTGAGAGAGGAAACAGGTGTGGGGAGAAGCCATTTGTTGTTGACTAGAGCAGTCACTTCTGTACATGGCAATACAGCTTTCTGGCAAAGTCTGACTGTGGACTAGTGGATTCTCACCTACAGAGGATTTCTCAATCTAGTACAGGGAAATGGCAGTACAAGGACTCACAATTCTCTCCTTGAGGGCAACCAGCTCTTCTTCTTCCTTTCTCCTGGCTTCAAAGTGGCTGTCAATCAAGGCTTGTAGTTCAATCAGGTCTTTGTTCTGCCTTTTCTTTTGGATGTCCTAGAAGAGCAAGAAAATGTGTTAACTAAGCCCATATTGCTCTGTAACATGCCCTGGACATTCCTAACATCCTGCCTACACAGAGGAACAAAAGCAGAAGATGCCTGCAGATATCCATGGAGAACTATGGGATTAGCTTAAGCAGCTGTAGGTGAAGGTCAGAGATAGTCAGAAGCTCAGAAGGGAACACAATCCATATCTCCCGTCACACCATATTTTATCCCTGACTTTGCTTAGCTACCTCCTCTTTGCTTTGAGATATGAATCTTACCTAGATATGTTCCTGCATTTTTGGCAAAGCAGATATTTCTGTGGAGAGGAGAGTTTCAACACCAGAGTATGTGTCAACTTTCTCAGAAGGTACTTGGATCTCTGTCTGTTGTTGTCATTTTAGGTAGTATTTCACAGAAACAGATGTGCATACGCCTGTTCCATTTCAGTGTGCAACTTGCGGACCATTTACAACAATGGGACAGGGAATCTGAGATTTCCTAAACCATTGATTTTCTCCTTTCTTCATATATTAGCGTAAAAAATTCAAGGAAAACAAAAAAGAAATACATGACTTTAGCTTAATCGCATTATCAACAAACCCATCCGGAGGGTTTCAGGGAGCAGAGAGTAGTCTTTCACTGAAAGCGGGTGGCAAAGCATTCATGCTTTTGTCCTTGACTTCATCCTCAACTTTATCCTCAGCAATATCCAATACAAGATGAGTTATGCAGGTTTGCACACATGTGTATTGCTCAGGTACAGACAGACAAATACAGCCAGTTTCAAGAATACTTACATCAAAATCTACTTTCTCACCCTCTGGTATTTTAGGAGCAGTTAGTCTGCAGAGAGTCAAAAACAAAACAAAACAAAACTAACCAAGTTAAAATAGAAAAGGATTTTAATCTTAAAGAACTGTCGGGTTTTTAAATAGCACATCCTGCCCTGTCCTGCCCTCAGGAATGATGTTGACAAAGAGGAATATTGATGGAGATACGGGGGAGGTTGAAACAGCAAGTAAATGGAAAACTACTCCAGAGCGGCACTAAGGATCACTGTCCTTCCTGGAAGATCAGGCAGGGCAGGGAGTTACCCCAGAAATGCTTCTCATTCCCAAAGCCTATGGTCATTCCCTACCACCCAGAAAGACACTGGTCCACAAGACTGTCAGCACAGTGCTGTGCCCTCCATTCTGGGCAGCTGGGAGAGTGGGAAGGGAAGGAGCTAGGGCCCAGAGTCAGAAGGTCTATAGGAAACCTTAGTTAAACTCAGGTCATGCCACCCAACATTTGCATCCCTTCCTACTGTCAGCAGTCCTGGATGGATGGGTATTTTCCCAGCCATGGCCTCTCACAGAAGATTCACTGTTTTGTTGCCTACTGTGGGACTGCTGTATCTTGGTCAGTTCACGAGTCCACTGACTCTGTCAAGAACTGGTCTCCAGACCCTGGCTGGTAACTACTGCCAAGGCATACTCTGACTGAAGCAAACATCCTGGAAGGGCATGCAGCAACAGCTAGAGGTGCACAAGGGAGGTTTGGATAGAGGCTTCTAGTGGCCATTTGCCTAATAGGCAATCTAAGGGCTTCTGGTAGATAAGAAAAATTATTCCAGGGTTTTGAAACTCCCTGCCCCTCATACTTACTTTATTCTAGGTCTCTCCTCTGTATTTGGAAACATGGCCCAAAACAGGAAGGGAAAAAGAGGGAGAACAGTTAGAACAACAGAGATCATGCCAGATGCTAAAGTTAAAAGGACAGAAGGGAAATTAAATCTTAGGGGAAACATCACAGAGAAACTGGTTAAATCCCAAGCACTTCAAAAAGAAATACACACACTCACATACCCCGTTTGCTAGGAGTGTATCTGTTTTTACCCTTGATACAGAATTTGGCAGAAAAGAATTAAGAGACTGTAATAAAAGTCCCAATCCCAAACGTAGGATCTGGAAAGCATTGGTTTCATGTAAATATAAAATCATTTTTCTCAAGCCACCCTGACCAAAGCTCTAAGGAGGACAGCTGGGCTGGAGGGTAGAAGAAGAAGTTGCCTTTTCCAAATCAGTACTTCTTTTGCTAATGTTAACCTGAATGAACAGTTGTGCTAATGATAGCTAGGCTCTCACAGTTTTGATCAAGTGACTTATATGTAGGCCAGGAGGTAAAAAGCTTCAAGACACACATTTTCTCCAGGTTCATTGGCTCCCAGGATAGCTTAAGGCACACATCCCTGAGGTACCTTGGTGCCATAGGGATGTTGCTTATTCTTTTGCACTATGTGGTGCTCCTCAAACCTAGCTTGGAAAGGCCATCCTCTCTTAGTGAGCATCCTCTCCTACTGAGGTACATGCAAAATTCCCATAGGCATTAATGGGAATGATATTTGCATCTCCAAGAGAGGTATCCTGCCCTGGTAGGTGGGCTAAGCCATCACAGAGACTGTCAACTTGGGCTCTGTGACTGTCAAAAGTGTTCCCCTGCAACAAGTGACCTTTCCCTGGCTCTCAGAAGTGTTCTGCCTTATGAGTTACTTGCTTAACATTTGTGCTGTGATCAATTCCCCTCTCTACTATGCTTTTTAAACTTTAGCTATTAACTCCAGTGTAATGCCAGTAAGTTCAGCACTGTTTTTCTCACAAACAGAAGTAAATTAAACCTGTGTGTTTATTCTGGCCCAGCCTCACAGGGACCCAGGTTGACTTTCATAACCACACACTATGTTTGAACTTTCAGGATGCTGCTGGATCCTACAAGACAAGACTCTCCCTGTGTGTTGGTTCAGTGGGAGGAACTGAGGTAAAAAGCTCACTGCCTATTGAATCTGGTAAAAAAAAAAAAAAAAAAAAGCAGCTTTTTGAAGTAAAAGTAAAAACAGCCTCCCTCAGAAGTGGGTACATGAGCCCTGCAATCCATATCATGATACGGAAAGCTATATTTTTCGAATGTTTATTTGCATCCAGCTATTTCGGGATTGATGGAGGAAACTGGGAATAGCAAATGGAACAGAGTCAGATAAAGTAAAAAGAAACATTGTAGGAAAAAATAACAAAAACTGATACTGGAAAATAGTTGGTGAAGACCTCAGTTGTAAGGATGTTGGGTGATAAAAAATTAGAAAGTGCCTGGAAATAAGGTATTGAGATCATTAGGAGAAAAGATTTTAGAGGCTTGTAAAAGAGATCAGAACCCAACCTTGCCTTTCTTTCACACTTTCCCACACCAATTTCAGTAACGAAATTTTGAGACTCTCCTCATTTACTGCAAGATCACTGCCTATCAAAACATCTCAGTTGAGGCCTTTAGATGCTAGCGCAATGCTAATAAAATAAACAACATATAATTAAAAGAGTGGCCTGGACCACTCATATAAAGGAAGTCACAAATCACTCCTGAAAAAAAATACCTTTAGCCAACAGCATACTTGTATATTTCTCCAGTTATTTGTTAAATTATTTTGGTTTTTAAATATCCAGTGAGCTTCTTAACACATTAGATAAATTGTTTTCTATCTGGAGAAAGGAAAATTAGCCACAATTAACCAGTCTATCAGGGATGTTGTTGATGCAGGATTCCCTTCTTTTATGACATACCAAGGTAATTTTCATAAACATTCCTGTTTAAAATTAAAGCTGCCAGTTAGTTACACTTCAGAGAGAGGGGGGAGAAAAAATAAAGTAGACAGGAAATGGCTGGGTTTGTTTGTTGACCTTGGTTGTCAGGATCAACACCTGTCTGTCAATAACTGTGTGAATTTGGTTTCAGCTGCCACCAAATCAGCACTCTGAGCTTAATTAAACCAACAAACAATTGTAAAAATAAAAAGAAAAATTAAGGTTAGTTGTTCTTGAAATAAGAAATTGTAGTTAGAATATTTAAAGGGACCTCCAGAAAACCAGAAAAGGGGATAACAAAGAAACAGAAGCCATTACTGACAAATTAACAGCAATAAATCTGTCCATTGCAGTGCGTGACCCAACATTGGCCCATACTGTATGCACCAAAAGTAGCTCAGGGATGTGATTTATTTTGAAGTGCCCCTTCTTTCTAGATGCTGAGTCAAGGAACTGGGCCAAAAATTGTTGACAGGCAGGAATTGTAGTAAATTCCTGTTCCCATGGTGGATTTTGACTGACATTCCGGTCATTCTGCTGATGAACCATGAGGCTGTGACAAAATCCCCACATACAACCCTGCCAAAAGAAGAAGGCAAGAGCCACTGGAAATCCAAGTTCATTGCCCTGGTGATTAGAGACTCTCTGAGTTTCTGGTTTCCAAAGGGGTGAGCGCAGAGAGAGTACACAACCACCATAAATACAATCGTGGTGTCTCCTGCCTTATCTATGAAATACTCACACGATGCTCCCCTTTTCTGTGAACCTGTCTGAACTGCCTTTACTTTGTTGAGAAATCCCTAAACACATTCCCTTAATCCCACTTCTCAGAAGTAACATATCTAACTCACACTGTGTCCTTGGGGGAGGGCGAAGAAATCAATATGCTATTAAAAAATAAAAGGAAGTAAAGAAAAAGAAGGAGAGAAAGGGGCTCAGAAAAGGTCCTCAGGGTATTTCCCTAAGTAAGAAAAAAGCCTGAAAAACAAGAAGGAAAAGTAAAAAAGAAATGAACAAAATGAAAAAACCTACAAAAAAAACCCTCCCCAAAACAAAACAAGGAAACAAGAAATGCAGAGGGGTTTCAAGTAGCGATGGGCTTTGTCTTTCGAAACAGCTGGTCAGGTGCTGTAGGGGTTGGTGCAGTCAGGATACAACTGAGCTACTTCAAAGGCCTATAAAAGTCTGTGAGCATCTTTCTATATATTTAAACTGGTTTTGAATTTGGTCCAGAGGTTCTCAGTTTTCTTGCCCACCTACAAGAGCAAAACTGACTTTGCAAACATTTATATTTGGTCCCTTCACATGAGTCCTGTCCCCACCCATGTGCTCCAGTGCCCATTCAACCAGGTATTACGAACACACTCTGTTATGCCCATGGTCTGCCCCACTAATCTGAACAAACCTATTCACGTGCTTGATGTTTAGCACAATTTTAAGTGCATAGCTGAAGAAAAGATTTAAATATATGTACATTCAGGCCTGGAAACTGTGACCTAAGGTTTAGTGAGGAAGGCACATCTATGCAGGCCTCATCTCCATTTTCAAGTGTGCTGCTGGGGTTTAAGAGACTTTTCTGATTTTGGGTGTATAGAGAAGGTTTGCAGCTGACAGCTATGACACAACAGGTCCTATCTAAAACGCAAGTCCAGAGCAAGCTTCTAGAGCTTGATTTTCACCATCTACTATCCTAATGAGGATGTACAAGCTTCTCTATACAACAGTGACCCCCCTGAGGGTGACTGGATATGCCCAGTGAGCAATTCTTTGTGGCAGAGATGTTTTGGCCCAGTTCCTGAGTTCAAAATCAAGCGAGAAACAAATACAAAAGTAGGAGTGAGATGTTAGAAAGATAACTTTGTTGTCCTAAGACAACACTGAACTACCATCATAGTATTCGCCGCCTTCATCAGCTGTAGGTTGAAGAATAAAAGCAAAAGAGAAGAAGCACGATAGTGAATCCATGACAAGCACTGTTCTCCTAAGAGCAACTGTCCCCACTCCCTCCCTTCTATGCTGGGAAATTTGGAGTCTCTGGAGATTGAACAAGAAGAAAGAAGACCTTTTTGATGATTCAGTTTGGCAAATATACAGCCCTTTTTTCCATGTTCATCCAAAGCCATCCTGAGAAACCATTTCCCTCCCATGTTCTCTTTGTTCTTGAACAAAGCCAGTGTTCTTAACCCTGCTTCCCCAGCACTGAAAGAGAAAAAGGATGAGAGACCGTAGGTGCATCACATACCTTCTTCAGGGGCTTCTTCTGCTGGTATCATGGTGAAAGCAGTGATGGAAATACAGGAAATAGAAAAAAAGAAGAAACAGAAGAGGTATTTAAAGGTCTTGGAAGCCTGAGAAAGAGATCAGGGAATGCATGAAGGGAGGCTGGGGACTAAAGGAAGAAAAACAAAAAAAGGAATTAGTGAATTAAGGCAGAGAGAAAAGGTATCTGGAGAGTCTGTCAGGAGTTAAAAACGCTGTAAGGTTAAAATAGTAGTAAGTATGGAGATTGAAGGAGAAAAGGGCTGTAAGTGATCACCGTGGTTATTATTTGTTTTTCTTGGTTTGTTCTCTTCTACCAACCCCGGACTCCTGTTTTCTCTCTCTCACATGCACATACATACATGCATACACACACGCACACACACTTGTGTTGCAACTAGGTAAAGTAAATCAGAAGTCATGTCACATACCTGGCTCTTGAACTTCAGGTGTGAAGTGTCATGGAACAAGATGCAAGGCAAAATAAGAGAATGAGAACGAGAAAACCGTTATTTCACACACCAAAAGAGCTTTTGAGCCAAATGGGAGGAGGGGCAGGGAGGAAAAGGGGAGAGGGGAATGAAGTTAAGAAGTAAACCTGAAGTAAAATAAATCAGTTAAATTTGAAACAGCATATAAACAAAAGTCATAGTACAGGAAAGGAATTCAGTTAGGTGAAACAGGCAGATTTATGAGAACAGCACATTGCTTAGAAAATACTTTAGAGCATTATATGACATAAAATACAACCTGAAAGCAGAGTGTACAAAGTTTTATCTTGATTTGAAATATGCACATGAACATCATCAGCACTCTCAAACCGCGCTTGGATCCATCCTTTTTTATGGTAGTGTTTCAGTCATTTGAAATAAATACAGTCTGGTTCCAAAACCTACTGAAATACCTGCTGTAACTCATCATCATCATTCAGCTAATTTCCAAAGAAGCTTGGTTCTCTTTTCCAGATCTATGACTCAGGCCATTTTCTTCCTTGAAGACAACTTTGGTGTCTGTATACATGTACTGCTATTCTTCACATCCATTTGTAATGTAGCATTACAAACAGATTGCTTCATAGGAAGAAAGGGTTCATTAAAAATCTGTGCAGGTCTACATTTCATTCTTCTATTTTTTTGGCGAAGCAGAAATTGATCAGCAATGTAGATTTGCAGGGCAGATTTTGCTTTTCAGACATACAGGGATCACTGTTTTGCAAAGCAAGAATAAAAATAATGCAGAATCTCACAGTATTTATATTCCCTGTATACAGTCAATGGATTAAACTCTGCCCTGAGATTTGAAACAAATCTTCTCATATCACAGTGCAGAATTTAACCCAGTCCACATGGACATTTTTTGCTGAGCTGCTCTTTTGTATTACCATATGGATTCCCCTATTTTTTAGTAAAATGTGCATGTAACAGGTGAGTTTCCTCCTCCTTACTGCTGATTACTCTTCACTAAGGATAAAAAACCCCAAATAAACTTTAAAATAAAACAACACCAAAGGCATGCAAGTTGAAAGCTACCATGAACAGATAGGTTGCTTTGCATTCATTTTCCACACACACTGTCCCAGCAGATGGACACTGGGGAGTTTAGAAGTTAAATCACATACCTGGAGGGGGGGCTTCATTTAGTAGGAAGTGTCAAGGGAAAAAACATAGGAAAGGAAGATAAAAGAATTAGAAATAAGTTATTCAGGAAGGGATCACCTCAAACTTTGGTAAGACAGGGTTGAAGAAGTATCATTTGCAGACTAGGTTATAGGGATAATGTGTTAACAAGAGTGGAAAAGAAGAGTAATTACAGTGGGGTGTGAAGCAGAGAGGAAGGGGATGCCATAGAAAAGGAAGATAAAGGGAATTTGAATGTTGATGAATTCCAGCAGTTTATATCACGCAAATACATTAACAGTGGGCAATAATGGTAATACTGGTGATCTGTAAATTTGAAAGAAAACATATCCAAGAAGGAGTTTTAAAAGTGTGTAGTGAAACCTGTTTCAGCTATGCACATGCCCTTTTAGCTATCGGAGCAGGTATGGGGATATCCAAGATACTCAAGGAAGTACTGGTTTGGATATATCTCTATGTTTGCATGTGAAGCTCTACCATCTAAGAACTTCCACTGTCAGATTTGAAGCTTAGTTGGGTCTACACAAGGGCTTGTCTCTGCTGCAAAGGTGTAGAAACTGCTTGAGCCTGCATGTCAGAATCCTGCTGCAGGTGATACCTGGAAGTGGAAGCAGCTTGTGTTTCAGCCACTCCGGTACCTGCTCTCTGCCCTGGCAGAGTAACAGCCCTTAAAGTTTTCAGGGGCACTAAAATCATAGAATCATAGGGCAGTTAGGGTTGGAAGGGACCTTAAAGATCATCTAGTTCCATTATTTCTTCTAAGCTTCTTAGAAGGTGACTCTTCTTTTACAAACAATAATTATACTTTCCTATGCAAATTTTAGGATTTAAATTAGGGAAATAAATTTTAGGGAACTAGGTGGATTGATTCTTCATGACTGTTTTTCTTCAACATCTTCAAATTCCTATGTATACGAATGCTTCAGATTAATACGTAGGAATTTAGATGTCACACATATGCCCTTGGTTAGGTGGAAAATGCCAGCAAAGAAAAATAAAGGAATTAGAGCAAGAACCACACAAAAGCAACAACTCTGAACTTTGCACACCAAAGCTGTGACTTGGAAGGTATTTTAGACAAAAGACAGCATGAATAACAGAGAAACTAAATAATCAGTGATACGAAAAGCTGGGACAGTCTCCCTCTGACATAAATGGGTTTTTTTAAGCTTGTTATGTTTACATCTTCTTTATAAATTTTCCTGTTTGTTATGCTTTATGTTACAGAGGGAAAAGAAAATATGGAAGGCTGTAGGTATGGCTTTATTGTTAATCAGATTACATCAGTATCTGGTGTTTTGCACATATTTCAAGCTCATACATATGTCGAAGCTTGAGATGAACACTCAAGTAGTAAGTAGCAGTGAGTAAACAGTTCAATAAATACCAGAGAAAAGAGATACAGAGGCAGGCAAAGTAGCTGGGATGGTAGTAATGACCTGTAACTTGTGCAAACCAAGGTCAGAAAAAACTTGGGATCAGGAACAGACAAGAATGAATATGGGAACAGACAAGAATGAATATGGGTAAAAGGAGGAGAGAAGGATGTGAAATGAGAAGTGGTGGGAACAGGAAGGAAATGAGAAGCAGCACACAGATTAATGCTGAAGTGTTAAGTCATGCAAAAATCAATCAGATGATAGCTTTCACCTCACTCACTCCAACACTAACTAAAGTACTGATCTTATCTAAGAGGCTGGTCTCCCTCTGTGGACAGCAGAGTGAAATAGGTGGGATGGATAGCTGCTGAGATGTAACTGCTTTAATAAAGCTACTCCAAATGGCACAGACTTATTCTCACAGACAGTTCAGAGGATGCTGCAAGTTCAGTTTCTGCTTTTCCAAATAGTAAACATTTTTACGTTCCTGTGTGCAGTGTGAGGATGGCTGAGTCCAGTCAGTGGCTATTATTGCAGCTTATACATTGAGATACGTGTTTACAAAGATGTTATTACGGTTTTCATGCAACAGTTAGATCTTATCCTCATTATTACGCATCACATAGCAGAGGAAATTATACTGGTGGAAAGTGTAAGGAAGCTCCAAGTTACAGTTTATCATTAATATTTGATTTTTGTCTGTTTTCTTCCACCATCTTTGAATTCCTGAGTATAATATTAGAGTTACTGTTATCATTTTCCAATAGAAATCATAGTTTCAGTTAAATTTCAATATTTCAAAGCTCACGTAGAAGTAGCTGAGATTTTGGTTAAAAAACAGAAACAGTTTCATAACCATAAAAGGTTTCACAGTTATTAACATCTCTAGAGCAAAACCTTTTAATTTTTTGCCTGGTGACAATCTCTTATTCTAGATTTATTCTTGCATTACACTATATATACCCCACATTAGCCAGAAAGTAGTGCTTCAGAAGCATCTAAGATAGAATTTTTATTTCAGAATTTGGAAATCTTCCATAAAGGAAAGGGGAGGGGGGAATTTGGAACAAAATATTTTGCTTTGACAGAATTAAAAAAAAAAATAATTATTTTGAATATCTGCCAAGCATGGCATGCCTCCTTTTTTGTTGCTGCTGTTGTTTGTTTGGAAAGCTTTTGTTTTGTCCCAATTCAGAACATGACCCAATTGTGAAATTGCCAAGCACATTTGAATTGTCAGCGCACAATAACCCTTCAGATTGATGCAGAGGAATTCAGAAGTCACATACCTGGTTCATGGACTTCTTTAAGAGGGAAGTAGCAGGGAAGGAAACGCAAAGAAAGATAAGAGAATTAGAGCAAGAAACAAAGGATGATTAAAAAACACCTTACACTTTTTTTAGCCAGGGTAGAAGGGTTAAAAGGATAGAAAAACATTAATAAAATTAAAAGATAAATTGAGGGAAAATAGGGATATCAATTAGGAACTTATGGAGAGGGGGGACAAGGGGATGTTGGGAGATAAAAGATAGAGATGACTAACATATATTCACAACATTATAAGTCAAGTACCATTGGTAGCTTTTGAATGACATAAGTATTTACTTGTATTTAAATCAAGTCCATTACCCATAGGTTTAAATGTGCAAAATGTGCATAGAAAACCTGTTCTTATTCATGTGCATACAAATCCCAGCCTCTGCAGAAATCAATGGGCTCAGAGGAGCTCACATTGATTTCCTTAGTGGCCAGGATTTCACCACCAGTGTGTAGCACCATTCACCAATGTGGAAAGGTAAGTACAAGCATGTTATTGCTCTCTGACCTGCAGGATAAAGTCTCTGATCAAAGCCTATCTGGACATGCAGAGAGGGGAGGCTGAAGGATAATTGAAAGTTAAAGGGTTTGGGCATGGTAAATGGGTTTGGGGTGGCAGGCTGATGCTTTCATACATATGACTTATTATTTTGCTGATCACACAGACTGTCATACCAGATCTGGAGTTCAAGTCACATTATAAAATCAAGCAACAATGCAACCCTGCTACCTATGGTTTTGCATAAGGCACATTAACAGAGAAAAATACCAATATTTATGGCAAAAGCATGCAACTACATTTTTGTTCTGAATTGGCATTTTCTGCAAACATGCTACAACTGAAATGATTACACGCTATCTAATCCTTAGCCCAACAGAAACACTAGGTATGCCTTGGTGTCACTTGTTACTCATGACTTCAGATGCAAGTGTCTCCACATCCACATACATTGCTGCAAAAGCAGGTTTTGTCTCTGCACAGTGGTGGGGGGTGGGGGGGACAGGAGGAAGAGGTGCACACAACCAAGGGATGTAGCATTGCCACAAGGCACGGCTGCCCCACCTCCAGCCCTGGTGCGTGGTGGAGAGGAATTGGTTGCAGGAACCCTATCCCCATACCAACTGGTGTCTGTACTGATAGCCTGGTTAGAGACATCAGTGTGCTGGGGAATATATACACAATGGCCAGCTTGTGCCTCGGGCATTGTTTCCAGAGCAGTGGTTAGACTTATTACTCATCATGCCTTTTATCCCACAAGTGGGAAGCAGCTGTCAGCAAGCGTGCAGAGGATATTTTTGCATCCTCTCCTCTTCAACCACCTCCAGACAAAACCAGGAATTTGCAAGTCATGGCACATATCTTCCTCATGAGCTTTAGTGGGTGGGAAGAGTCACAGAGCAAGATGCAAAGAAAGACAGGAGTGTTAGAAATGTCAGAACAACTTTTCACTCATATAAGGGGGGGGGGGGGGGGGGGGGGGG
>JANRGW010052202.1:0-26123 GCA_024733675.1 Psilopsiagon aymara | reverse complement strand
CTCCATTGCTGGCAGTGTTCAAGGCCAGGCTGGACAGAGCCTTGGGTGGCATGGTTTAGTGGGAGGTGTCCCTGCCCCTGGCAGGGAGCTGGAACTAGATGATCTTAAGGTCCTTTCCAACCCTAAATATTTTATGATTCTGTTTGTATGTAATGCATACAGCATTGCACTGGGACCCAGACAGCAGTCTGTAAAGGTCTTGGAAAGTGGGTTGAGTGCTGTAAAGCTGTAAGCACAAAGATACACATGCACTTCTGTAGGTGCAGGAGCTACAAGTATCAGGAATTGGAGAGGAAGTGAGGTGGAGAGAACATACTAAAGGTAAGAACATAAATCACATTGCAGCTTCTTATGAAGGAGGACAGCTGGGGAACAGAATTGCCATCTTAACTGCCAGAATGTCTATGATTCTCCTGGCAGCAGAGTTCATTGGAATATCTACTTATAAGAGTAAAATGCCAAAATAGATCAACATATGAAAAGTGCAGGTGGGACAGCTTTGTTAGGTAACTGGTGTTTCTTTCACAAATACTACAGTTTCTACCTCCTTACATGAAAAAGAACTGGGAGAGATGGCAGAGACTGCAAGATGAGGAAAGATTTTCATATCCACTGTCATTTAAAGGTAAAATTATGTTTTCAGTTACACTGTTATAAATACAAAAGAATTTTTTCTTAAGCCAGCTGGGACCAGAAAGGGAGCCTGGGGAAGTGCAAGAGAATCCAGTAGAGTGAGTTTGTTCTGCCAACTCTAAATTGAAGGAAGCAAGCAGCTAGCTAACATTGCAAAAGCAGTGTCTTAGAATGAAAGAAGCTTGGAGTCTGTAATGATGTGACTGTAGCAGACTTCAGGAATCCCTTCCTTCTCTTCTCTGCATCACAGGAGAAGGCCCCAAGAGAAAAAAGCTATTGACAACAGAATAGCCAGGCTTTGGGAAGAAAAAGCATTTAGCCTGGGGGAGTAAAGATTACTCTTCATTGATGCCTTGGGTGAACTTAAGCATAGTCATGGACAGAGGCAGGGATTTATTGTTTTGAGCATGGCTTGTGTTTTTTCTCAGAAGGGAGGTCTTAATGATTTGGCTGGATGGCTAAAGCACATCTGTGGATGCAATCTCCAAACAATAACCTTGAATTAGCGATTACGTCCCCTACCAGGATGGTAGGGACAGATTACAGGACAAAATTTGGAGTAACACAATTTGTGCAGTCTAAGGTCATTTGGCTCCTCCATCCCAAATGATTGAGGAGCTTAATCAACAAGAACAAAACAATACTCATGCATACAAATAGCATACCTGCGTCCAGTCAGAGAGAAGCCACTCACTAGGACAATCCTCATTTTTGCAGACTTGTTGGGTAACTGGCCTTGGTGTGGAGCAGAAGGTTTCTGGCAGTTCTAACAAGCTTCCATCCGCCAGATGCTGTTTACAAAGAGTAGCTCGCTTCTGGACACCACTGCCACATGTCTGTGAACACTGTGAGAGATTAAAGTCAGCCACACACCACTCTTGTACCATGGTAACTTGCAGCAAAAATTACTTGTGAACTTGGGTAGAAGTCAACACTCAACTTTAGCAATGTAGAAAATATACATATATAATATAATTCAGAGATGTCAAAGCAGACTAATAAATGTCAAAAATATTTTAGACAGTAGAAGCAGCGTATTTTGCTAATATCTAGAATTGCTTCAGTAATTTCTGAAGAAAAATTGCTTCAGTATTTCTGAAGTGCTCTGTTTTCAGATGTTTGTACAAAAGAAATGGAAACAATAGGTGAGAATGGCAGTTATGGACATGGAAAAGTTGTCCTTTCCTGTAACCACCAACTGAAAAATGAGACACTTGCACATCATGTGGAGGATCTACATCTACATCCTAATATCTCTGTCTGAGTTCTAACTGTGCTACTGCTAGTGCTGAAGAGAGTGGAAAAGTCTTCTCTAGCAGCAGATGATTCAGGATCTTCATTTCCAAGATTTGATTAAAAAGATTAGATAACAGTACCTATAAAGTAGTTAGCCTGAAGTACATACTCAAATTTTGCTGTTCAAAAAAGGTTTGTATTGGCAGGAAAACAAATGGATATTTGAGAGTGTGATAAAAAAAATATTTCCCCACTTTATCACTTTGCCTTTTCTTCTTTTTTTGATTTTTGCATTTCTTGTTTCTGACCTGCATGAGGTCTACTCCTAGTGCAGCTCAAAACTTCACTGTCCAGCTCAGAATTCCTGTCCTTGAACACTTCTTTCCCTATGGCATTTCTTTGATTTTTAATTCATACAGAAGCTGTATGTCAGCTGCAATCTGCTACTAATCTCAGCAACTCGTCTATAAGATTAATATAATAAAACACTAGATATCCATGCACTTCTTTCATACTTAAGGCTGACATAACAGCAGTGTGTACTCTTTCCAGAAGGTAAGGAGGAAGATTCATTTGCATCAAAGTGAATTGGAATTATTAATACTAAGAGAACTCAACTCCCCTCTTCCTTTAATCAGATATCCCTTTCTGTATCCATTTTCTATCAAAGCAGGGCAGGAAGTTTTGAGCAAGCAGATTTAATAGCTTTTCTGGATCTTTTTTGTAAACTTGATTGCTCAGTCTTTTCTCCTGAGGATTCTTTTTCTTGAGGCTGATAAAACCTCCCCAGTTCTAGGTGGACTGGACTAGCAGCTCTGTCCAGCTAGCTCAACTCCTTTTCTCCTAGCAAAGAAGAAGAGGGAGCTTGCACTGCAGTGATGGGACCAGAAGTTGCTTATAGCTTGCAACGTGGGAGTTATGCTTGAAAACCAGAAAACAATATGAAGAAGTATTAAAACTTACACTCAAGCAGTTAAAAAGGGACTATTTTACAAAATCTTGCAGTCATGAAGGGTCCTTCTCTTGTACATAGACAGAGCTGCATGAAGTTTAATGCTGGCTTATTTATTTAGGATATGCATATTCCTTGAAAGACAGAAAAGGAGTGCAGAAAAAGATATTTATATTCCATTGATTTTGCTCTCTAATGAATAAAAATAGCTTTTCTCCTGCTTACTTAAAATGCTACAAAGCTCAAAGGGTTAAAAAAATTAAGCAAGTAAAACAATACTTTAATTTTCAACAAAACATTTTTCAACCTTTCATTTGAAGATAATTCACTCCTAAGGAGAGAGTAAATCAAGAAAAATATGACTAAAAGTATTACTGCATGGTTGCCTACGGATTGCCACCGAACACAAAAGCCAAAATGGGTTAGTCACTGTATGAATACAACAAAAGGATGTTCCTTCTGTCAATCAGTCAAATTCCAGGAAGTTTTCATGTCCTTCCTACTAGATAAAATGATCAGACAAAATACATCTTTTCTTGCTTCTTGCCCTTCAGTCACTTCCACAGCTTTGTTCCGTGAAGAATAACTTGCTACTCAACACCAAACTCTATTGGTAAGTGCCAGAGAGAGCCAAATGCAGTAATACGATTCATCCTTTCTGCTGGAATACTCTTCTAGGACAGTCCTGGATTACTGCACTGGAACTGTGCCTGGGCTTACATTTCACCTCTGGAGCCTGCAGTGCCCTGGGGTCTTTGCTGATTTTTCTGTAGTGCAAGCTCCCAGCCCTTGTATTTTTCCAAGAAAACGGGTAATCAATAGCAACAACATCTGCTTGTGTTTACAGGAAATATGAAACAGTAGTTTTCTGAGGATTCTCACTCAGACATTTCCCATCTGAATAATGTGCTGTCTCTGCTGTTCAAAATGATCCTACAGCACAATTACAATAGAGAAAAGTACTGTACCACAGGGTGCTTGTATCAGAGGGGGGTTGCATCTCACCCATTCAAATAGGTAAAGTGTGGCTGAACTATGTCTCCTGACATTCATGCTCCCCTCAGTTTCTGAGCAGAGCGAAGCCCAGTATCCCGTAACAATTCTTTATGAGGGATCTGAGACTTTGACAGAGTCTCATCTACTACCAGAGTGACATCTTCCCACAACGCTCCCTGATTATGCCTAGTTCAACAATTAGCTTAAGCAAACATAAGGCAAGGCAGACACCAAAGATGAAAACCCATGAACCCAAGTCGGCTAGCCAATCATTCCTGGTTTTGTGCTGCCTTTTCCCATATTCTGGCATAAGCATTCATGTGGCTATGTAGTGAACACAAATGTGAGAAAGTAATCTCAGCTAAAACTAATTACATTTCTGGCTAGCTTTAACCAGGACCATTGTGTGATCGCATGGCACTTCTGGAGATGTAAGGGAATGGGTGCTTTAAGGGCAAGAAAGAGATCACAGCAACAGCTATTTTTCTCCTTTAGTAGCAGTCATCACAAACTGCTGGTGAAATGGTGGCCTTGGCATCTCCCACAGCAGTCATTCCCTTAGTGTTTGTTCTGCTCATACAACTATGTGTGAATGATAATCAAAATGAAGAACTAATGGTCACCACTGAAATCAGAGAGGGAAAGCAGGACATCCCTCTGCCCTAGCAGATGCGTATGAGCATCTACACACATGCATTCAAAGAAAAGGATACAGGCAAACCCACCATTTCTATTGTTTGGGAGACAAGGAAGTTTGTCTTTCAAACTTGTGAAAAAAGGCAATTATTAATGAAAAATAATGGGCTCTCAGCATGATAACTGTCACTGGTTTAGGGGAGTAGCTGAATGTTAGAAAGTACATCATTTTATGGTAGTCCTGCTTACAAGGACAGTTGAGGAAGGGATTGTCCTACTCCTCATCTCTCCCAGGCTGTTTAATTTTGCACTGACATCTGCTCCAGGTGGTGGGACTACTGCTGTACAAGTTTTGGCCTTACTCTCAAAAATGAATTCTCTGCTATGACTCTACAGTAAGATAAAGCATCTGTAGAGGGAGTGGACATTTTTCTCTCAGGAGGTCTTCCAGTTACTTTCTAAGGCTTGACACTTGAAGATTTAGAAAGAACATTTTACAATATTGAGAAAAAAAAGCTAGGGAAATATCTGAAAATGTTACTTATTTTCCCATGCTGACTGTTGTCAAGCCACTGTTCCAATTATCTTTGGAGCATAATTATTTTTGGAGTAAACATATCCGCAAACAGCTAAAAAAAAAAATAAAAAAAAATCGGACACTGAAACTATGGCACTTAATTTGATAACAAACCAAAGGACAATGAAGATTTAGTCGAATCATATAAACACAGAACGGTCTGGTTGGAAGAGGCCTTAAAGATCATTTAGTTCCAATCCCCCTGCCACAGGCAGGGACACCTTCCACTAGACCAGGTTGCTCAAAGTCCTGTCCAGCCTGGCCTTGAACACTGCCAGGGATGGGGCAGTCACAGTTTCTCTGGGCTACCTGTTACAGTGCATCACCACCTTCATAGAGAAAAAATTTTTCCTAATGTCTAATCTAGATCTCCCCTCTGTCAGCTTAAAACCATTTCCCATTTTCCTATCACTATACTGCCCTTGTAAAAAGTCCCTCACCAGGTTTCTTGTTAGCGTTTTTGGTTCTGGAAGGCTGCCCTAAGGTTTCCCATGAACCTTCTCTTCTCCAGGCTGAACAATCCCAACTCTGTCAGCCTGTCTTCATAGGAGAGGTGCTCCAGCTCCCTGATCATCTTTGTGCCCCTCATCTGGACTTGCTTCAGCAGATCTGTGTCCCTCTTGTGCTGGGGACCTCAGAGCTGAACTCACTACTGCAGGCAGGGAACTCTTGAGAGCAGCGTAGAGGGGCAGGATCACTTCCTTCTACTTGCCGGTCACGCTCCTTTTGATGCAGCCCAGGATACGGCTGGCTTTCTGGGCTGTGAGCACACACTGAAGCCTGCTCATTTCAGTTTCTCATCAACCAACACCCCAAAGTCCTTCTCTGCAGGGCTTTTCTCCATTCAGTCTCTGCCCAGCTGGAGACTGAGATTGCCCTGACCCTTTGTGCAGGACCTTGCACTTCACACTGTTGAATTTCATGAGGTTAGCACTGGCCACCTCTCAAGCATGACAAGGTCCCTCTGGATGGCATACTTACCCTCCAGCGTATCGACTGAACCACACAGCTTGGTGTCATTGGCAAACTTGCAGAGGATGCACTCAATCCTATTGTCCATGTTGCTGTAAAAGTGTTGAACAGTACCAGTGCCAACAATGTCTCCTGAGGAGCACCAATTGTCACCAGTCTCCACATAGGCACGTAGCTGTTGAGACCAACTTTCTGAGTGCAACCGTCCATTTACTAATGGATGTCTCCCATCTGAGGTTTGCAGAGTAGATATTGATAGGGACTTGTACAAAGGTGTTCTGAATTTAGCTGCAACAGTTATTTTTCTCCTTCCTAGTAGCAGGTGCAGTGCTGTGCTTTGGTTTTAGTCTGAGAACAATGCTGGTCACAAAAGTTTTAGCTGTTGCTCAGCAGTGTTTACCCTTGTGAAGGACTTTTCAGTCTCTCACGCTCCAGGCACAAGAAGCTGGGAGGAAGCAGAGACAGAACACCCAACCCAAACTAGACAAAGGGGTATTCCGTACTACAGCATGTCATGCCCAGTATATAAACTGGGGGGAGTCACTCAGAAGGGCAGATTGCTGCTCAGGTAGTGCTGGGTAGTGGTCAGCAGGTGGTGAGCAATTATACTGTTCATCACTTATGTTTATGTTTTTTTTTTTTTTCCTTTCCCCTTTTAGTTTTATACTATCTCCCCTTGTTATTTCCATAATAATAATGATAATAACAATAATAATCATAACAAAAACAACTACAAAAATGGTAATTATTATTACTAGTTTTATAATGTACTTTAGTTACTGGAATGTTCTTATTTCAGTCCATGGGGTTTACATTCTTTCAATTCTCCTCCACATCCTGCCCAGAGGGGGCAGTTAGAGGGATGGGAGAGAAGAGTGGCACGGTTCTGAGTTACCAACTGCTCTTAAACCATGACAAAAGGAAAGATCATATCCACTTTCCTCCAGAGGCACACTACTGAAAGCAAGATAAACATCCTAATGGATTTAGCTAAGAAAAAGAAGTATTTAAAAATAAATAGTCTTGATTCAGTAAAGAGATATTTAAAAAATTGCTTGGAATGTTACAACACTGATAATTATGTGTTTATCTGTCAAGAACACTGGGACTTCTAATGGCATTTAATTCAGACATCCCTTTCTTAAGTTTAAATCTTTTGTTTTGTTTGTTTGCTTGAAACTATTGTGAGAGAGTGCTTTGAAGACCATGACAAACTCCACAGAGAAGACCAAAGAAACTGCTTCAAATCAGGCTGTGTGGAGACCAGATGTTACCCTCCAGCGTTGGTGAAGTTTTAAATAACCTTCCTCAGGGTGAAGAGAGCACTTTTCTACAAGGCCGCCTGTCTCCCTGTATGTGGGAAACCCTCTGAAGGATCTGGGGAGAGAGGAGGTTTTGTGGATCCCTTAACGCAAAGAAAGAATTTCTTCTGCTGGAGGGTCCATGGGAACTCTGCTGCATAGCTGGAGCTCACCTCCACGAGAAGTCTCAGCCCCTCGCGTCTTGTTCAAATGACCTTTTCCCTCACACATTTCAGGAGCCAACAGCTGTAATAGTTCTTAAGCGTGGCACAGTATCCTGATGGTGCAGCTTTTCACACGGAGGTCATCCAAAGGAAACCTGTGTGACACTGAACAGCGACGCCTAGCTTTCCTACAGGATGGAAATAACTGTACAGAGATTGGTGGCGTAAAGAAGGAAGACAGATGTCTAAAAACTGAGAGAAGGGAACTTAATTTTGATGAATTGGGCCGTTTTTTTTTGTTCTGGGTTTGGTTTTTTTTTTTTTTTTTTTTTTTTTTTTTTTTTGCACTATACTTATCTAAACAGAGGCAGAAGCCAGTAAGTAGAGAAGTACATTTTTTTTTGGTGCTGTTTTCTCCTGGTGAAAGGTAAGCACAGGAAATACTCAGTGCCCAAGTGATAAGGAGCTAAGTACATAGCTGGTCAGCTTGCAAAGCCTGTGGAAGAGCAGCAGAGCTGTGATATGATCTTTGTTAAGCTGCAGGAATGACCTGCAGCTCAGATACTTTCTCTCCATCCATCCAGAGAAGGCAGCAGCTAAAGCAAAAGGTGTGAATTGAGCAGCTTGATTAAACTCATGATTAATATGCTTATTGAAGCCTTCACAATAAATTGAGGTCCCTCCTCCCTAAGATCTGCTACACTTTTCAGAAAGACATCATGTTTGAGAGTAGATAAAATAATGGCCAAAACACTACTTTAGACTGGCAGAAATACATGTATTCACACAGCTGAGGAAGATTTCAAAATTTTGAAAAATGTCTGTTTTACAATAGCTCTAGTCGTAACTCTTTTGGTCCCCTTCTAGGATGGCTTACAGCAAATGGTCACTGTTAGAGGAAAATCAATTTTTCAGCAAGCTGTAACATATGTCTCTCCTGATTGTTCACATAAACTTACAGAAAATTTATTTCTGCAAAGACTTTTTGGCCAGTTATAGGATTTTAATGAGCATAGGCATTCATTCTATCATACGCTAACTTTTAAATGCTTGTGTTTATTATACTGTGTGCTAGTAGAATACTATTTGGTATTTACAAATATAGCATTTATGATTATAGCTAGAAATATTCAAAAGTACAGCTAGGAAAATATATGCATGTGAGCATCAGCAGACAAATTAAAGCATGAAATATCACTGAATTCTTTTAAACATAGGACTAATGCCGTAGGCTAGTCATCTAGATTTGGCAGAACATCAGTGTGACACAAATCTTTGTTACTGGGTTGGCTGCCCAAACCTGGAGCTGACCCACGAGTACAGCTTCAAAGACTTATCAACTTCATCTATTGAGTACATTAACACCTCCCCCTGTTAAGAGGGATTTTGTAGATGGAGACTGGGTAGGCATATATAACCACCATATTTTTCTCATAGGATGAAATGAATCTTTGCATCCCGTGGAATCAAAGATTTAAATAGGCCTTTTGCTTGTACCTCCACCACACAGCAAATTTTTCCTTCACTCTTGACGACATGGCAGGATCCTTTCTTCCTGTGGAATATTATATCCAACAAAAGCATCTTTGAGTTTTTTTGGTTATAGAAGTGTTATTATTTGCAACCACATGGCAGCAAACAAACTCATTTCAGGGTACATTCCAAAGATGGAAATCCTTGTACAGATCCATTGGGTAGACAACAACTTTCAGTGTCAGGGTAAATAAGGTATCCATCTCCCAGAGGGAAGTGCCTAACACTCATTTGTGACTCTGAAGGATGAGGAGCATTTCTTATCCCAAACTGAATTATTATTTGAGAATATATGGAATACCCAACACACTTTAGAGTTTCTCTCTTTCTTGATCCTTATAGCATTGTATTCCTAGAAACCTTGACATTGCTAAGCCAAATCCACTCATGGCAGCTGACTCTTATATTCTAAATATTTTTGTCAGGAATCTACAATCAGATATGAATAGTTTACAGTAACTTTGCATTAGAAGTAGGTAGTCGTTATTTACCTCTGAAAAGGATGCATTTGTAAAAAGGCAAACTTTTTCAGTTTTTGAATGGCTTCTTGGAGTGATTAATGAATCCTCTTAATGGGCTAAAGCAAAATGCTCCACCCATAATGCATTAATAGCTAATTTCAACAGTCATAAAATGAGATTACACATACATTCTTACCTCTTGCCACTCTGTAGGATACCAAGATGGTGGGCAGTCAAAGTGATTACAGGCTTGCACAAGGGATGGCTTAGGTGTATAGCACAATTCATCTGCCAAAATGATGGTCTCATTAGTTTCTCTTGACAGCAGATGAGAACAGAAGACATCCCGTGTCTGCAATCCAGCCCCACAAGTAAGACTGCAGATGCTCCATTTCCCAATCTCCCATCTGTGAAGGGGTCAACACAGAAAAACCTTAAGCACAGAATAAAGTCACCTGAAATTTTCTCTTTTTGCAATGACAGATGCCACAAAGAAGCAGTAAATGAAAGAGAACTCTTCACTGATCACTGTCACCCTTCTTGCAACTCCAGGATGGGGCTAAGACGAGTTCCTGTTCCTCTGCATTGTCAAAAGTTTTTGGACTTCAAGTCTTTGGGACTCCTGCAATATCAAGGGAATAGCCTTGTGTCCTAAATAAAGTTTTTGGTGTGCAAGAGACCAGTCATTGTATTTCAAGGCTTACTGGATATAACCAGCTGGATTTTCTTTTATCTTAAACAACAACAAAAAGAAGAAGATATTAAGAAAGCCCATAAAAGAAATGTGCCAATGAATTGCTGAGCAGGAATCTCTTAAAGATTCAGTTGTTGGACTCCTGACTGACTTTTTCTTGCAGTGGAGGTAGGGAGTGCTAAGATCCTAAGAGATGCAATGGAAGAGCAGAGGGATAGGTCCTCTTCAACCCCTGGCTGAGCACCTGCCGCTGAGGTGGCCCTTCTCTACCTTAGCTATGTAAATCCTGCATCAGCAGGCATGTTGATGACTGAATTTCAGTGTCTATAACATTAAAACCAGATTTTGCTCTGTGAGCTCTATTGAACACAACCTCTAATTCTTTCAGAAATAAACAGATAATTGCTTACAATATTAGGTCTTCCAGTCTTGCTCTCTACAAGAACGCACTTCAGAGATTTGCAAAAATATGTAAACAAAAAAGTCCTGTGTCCAGACTGAGAATATAAAAACAATCTTCCCATCAACTTTACGTAAAACGCTACACTGGGCTGCACACACTCGCACATGCCAGAAGAAAGTGCGAGAGCTAGACACTTCCACTTTTTCTAATCACAAAGAACAGCTTCGTTTTGCGCATGACATTATTAAAACTGAATGCTGGGGAAGCAAATTAAGTGTTCAGGACAAGGAAGGCTCGAAGAACCTGCCCTTGAAGAAATAAAGCCAGGAAGAATCTAAAGAGACTGATCATGAATAAAGACACCCTCAGGCTCCAAGCAGAATTGAGGCAGACAATGCAGGAAAGTTATGAAACATGCATGAAGCACGAAGCATGCTTCAGCAGCATGAAGCAGAAACTGCAGAAGAAGCAGAGGAAAATCACTCTGTCAGTTTGGGATCAGCAGTCAACAGAAACTGTTCAGCACATTTAAAATGCATCATGTTAGCAAGCACATGATGGAAATAATAATTCAGGGTTGTGCTGTCTTACAGTCACAGAACAATTCTAACTTCTCTGTTTTATAAAGTTATTTCAAGAGTTTGCTCCCTCCCTCTCAGTAACACCTATGATAAATTGAAATCACTAGTAGGTAAGAAATATTTTTTTCTCTCTATATGATAATGCTGATAGACCAAAAAGCCACATTACTCCCCTTCTGTGCTCCATCTGCCTATGGTATTTGCTGATTTTATAACAGGACAGGATATGTCCTGGGCATCACCACAAGCACTTGGAAGTTGCCATGGTCCCTTTCCAGGCCGTAATATCTAAAGGCCACTAAAGCCAGATATATGTACTGGGAACTATTTAGTAGTGGAATAGGAGTGACATCTGGCAGCCAGTTAAACTAATCTGGAGTATGTTCTCCATGTGAACAATACTGGGGGAAAGATCTTCCCAGATTTTCCCATAAAGTTGTCAGTTAGAATTAATGTGGATATCAGCTACCCTTCAGTTTTGGCACAGTCCAAAGTAAGATACTTGAGTAGGTGGTGAAAAAAAGGCATTTTCTTGTTTCAGAATCTATTTTGATACATGGTTAGTTGCAGAGTTCCTTTATTCAAGTGATGGTAATAGCTGTTGCCTCCAGCAACTTCTTGTTTGTTACTGGTATAAGTGCACAATGTTTCTGTCTGTAGTTAAAACCTCAGTGGCTAGCAGGCCACGTAAACTTTTTGGACATCTTGGCTTCTGCAGAAGAAGGTGTCTGTTTCTTCTTCCAGAAAGAAATGCTGTGTTTCAGTAAAGAGAAAGGGTTTTTTTCCCAGTGTTTGAAATTTCTTTTGCAGGTTGTATCTATTGCCCTACCCATAACATTGTTTTGTTCACAATTCTTTCCAGCTGCTTTAAACAGGAGACTCCTCAGAGGTGCTTAGGAAATATGAGGTCAGATTCTTTCTTACCCCTATACTTTCACAGTCCCCAGTGTCTTTCACGGACTTTCATACATGGAAAGTAAAGAATGAAGAGACGTGCAAAGTGGAGTAGGGATGTGCAAGTAACCAAAATCATAAATGACATATATGATTGGCAGAATTTTGAAGTCCTAAAAAGCACAACAATATCAGTGATAATTTTACAGAATAAAATCACACGGCTGCAGAATTATTTATAGCAGGTACAGGTGCTTGCAGCATTTTGAACTACGATTATCCTGTTAAATTTACATTCAGTTTTTAAGCTACTTGTACTGTTAGATATATTTTTTTTTTAAATAGTGTGGGCTTTTTTTGGTTTTTAAGTAACACAATTTTACCCTTACTGTATGGTGTTATGTGATGCTAGCTGAAATAATTCTTGGTTTATTTCACATGGTCCTTATCTATGCTTTTTCCTGCCTCTTTGGTTTTGGATGTTTTGGCCAAGCTGAAATAAGTCTTCCAATACATATGGCAAAAAAGAGTGTCATGATGTCATGCATGCATCTGACAATAACAGAATTAAAATTCAAGTAGGAAATAATCCCGTACTTAAAAAGGTAAATATCATAGTTAAAGGATTAAGCTAAGGGAACTTTGTGGAACTTACATCTTTGTTAGCTCACCATAGTTGTTGTGTTCAGACTTTAGGAAAAAATCTACATACTTGCTAGTTTATAACACAGCTAAAAGTCATCAATTTGCAAAGGAGGTTGGAACTAGATGATCTTTAAGTTCCCTTCTAACCATTCTATGACTCTACGATTCTATAATCTCTTACTCTTTCTTTACTGTCTAGCACAATGGGACTCTCAGCTTGGAAGTATGGTCTAGGCATTAGTGTATTACAAGTAACAACAGAGGCAACAATGCCTTTTGAAATGTCCTTCTCACTGCTACAAGAATTGGAGCCCACATAACTATTTGCTAGATAGGTAGACCAGAAAGTGACACCAGCTAGTAAGCAGGCACTCATGTCAGGAGAAGCTGCTAGAATTAGCATTCTTGTCCTAATGGAGCAATGAGCCTTCAGAACAGAGTACTCTTGTCCCTGCATTGTCAGTCTGAAAAAAGTAAATGATGTAGGTTGAACTTGAAAAACGCATAGTTTTGAGCCAAAACAGTGTGGAGCCAGGAGCTTTGGATCAGTCCCTGTACATGCAGTATATATGGCAAAAAAACAAAGCATTCTAAGCTGTTAGGTTCTATAACTAAAGTAT
This sequence comes from Psilopsiagon aymara, assembly GCA_024733675.1. NCBI lineage: Eukaryota > Metazoa > Chordata > Aves > Psittaciformes > Psittacidae > Psilopsiagon > Psilopsiagon aymara. The sequence goes on along the minus strand of JANRGW010052202.1, from coordinate 12,825 downwards.
ATTTTCTAGACATATGTGATTTCATTCTGACAGAGTCCCTTCAAGCACTGCCAAGAAATCTGAACACCGCACAGGAAAGGTAAACACCCTTCTGTAGAAAGACCTCCCAAACTAATTCTAAAAAAATTAAATTATTGTCATTTTTATGTGGTTAAACCATATGAAAATGGTACAAAATATAGCTCTTCTTATTTCTAAAATAAACATTCAAGAGTGTGGAAAAAGGTTTGCCTGGAAGTGTCTTACTTAACATCTGACACCTGCCTGCATAGAGACATTCATCAGTGCACAAGGGCTGTGTGGCAGCTGTGTATGCACACACAGAAGAATGAGTAAAACACATGCTATGTCAATACTGTCTTCCTCTTGTCCTCTGTCAACCTGTCTTTCACTGGACCATCCAGACTAAGAAGTCTACTCAGGGCCCATACCTCTCCTCCCTTCCTTTCTGTCGTTGATCTGGAGCTGTGTTTGTGTCAAGTCTTCCTATTTCATGGATGTGAAAGCATTTAACGAGGCTTCTTAAGCAGATTTATCTTGGGTCAAGTCAGTATCCTCAGGTCTTAAACACCATACAGACTGTGATCTTAAACACTGCACTACAGAGAGAGTTATTTTGGATAGCATACTTTGCTGCAGTGAGGCTACAGGATTGAGGTGAGGACTCCCGAGTCAGTTCCTGGCTTTATAAACAAGCCAGTCCCAAAGAAAGGGGCATAATATGTAATAAATTTTTATTCAGCTAATTTTTATTCAGCTTTGTTACTCATAGTAAAATCAGACTGATTCTTTAAAATGAAGTGTGAAAGCTAACACCTTCTAGGTGCTTTAACATGGATCTGGATCTCTTGGAAGTTATCTCCCTACTGCTATGGTTCAGTTGTTGGAGATCTGTGTTAGAGAGAATATTACAACTGTATGTTCAGGATACATACACCTTAGAGGAAAACTGATATTTTTAATTAAGCTTTGAAAAAATGAATACTAGATTAAGGAAAAAAAAAAAAAAAGGCAAAGTACTTTTAAATTGGTACTAGCTACAGAAAAACAATTCACTCTTAGCTGTTGCTCAATGCTGGCCTGAGAAAAGCTGTTCAGTATCACCAGTATGGCAAGGAAGCTGAACAAGCAGGAAAGGTTTCAGGGGATTATTGTGCACAAGAAAGACTGAAGTGCTTTTGTTCAAAAAGCATCTTCCTTGCAAGTGAAGGGAATCATTAGAGAAATGCCTGAGCAGCCAACATATGCAAGCAGATAAAAGGCTCAATGAGAGTGCTCTAGGAGCTGGTAGAAGTGGCCTGCATTCAAACCATAGAATTAATGGTATCAGTTAATACTGCAGCTCATTATAGCTGAACATGGCAGGGAGCCAATATTTATGTAACAGAACCAAATAGGGGAAAATAGAAGAGGAACTCACAAGTCAGAGAAGAATAGAGGGCAAATGGAGTATGCAACATCTCTACAAATGACAGCTTTGGTTGCTGGAGTAACCTTCCAACATGCTTCAAGCAATACATACAGGGTGCTGTCCATGAAGGACAGTCACATAAGCCAGCATCTTTTCTTAGGCCACATGGAAAATGATGAAAACCAGCTGTTCCCAAAGGAGAAATCATCAAGCTTACAGACACCATAACACAAAGAAAGAAAAAGCTCAACAGGTAAAAAAGATGTGCAATGAACTCATTAACTGTAATCTGAAATACCATATAAAATAAAGCATTTAAAAATGAGATAGTTGAAAATGCATACAGATAACTTTGAAGGAATACACAAGATGGTTGACTTCACAACCTGTAAGATAACAATATTCATGAAAATTTGATTATTTTCCACAGAATAACAAGACTCTCCTGAAATCTAAGGATGTCTTTGCTGAATGATCAGTGCAGGAAAGAAGCAAAGCAGGTATCACTGGAAGGAATGGACAAAGAAAGCAAATTCATGAATGGAAGAGTGCTCAGGTAACAGCAAGTGGGCTTAAGTAATTGCCTAGCAAGTCCAAGTTTTATGAGCAGTACTGCCACAAAATCAGCAGAGAACATGAGTTTCATCTGACCCAGCTGGCAGTATTATGGGGATAATATTTTCATTAGGATGAACTGTTCCTGAACTATTTCACCAGTGCAGAAGGCACAAACAGGCTTCCTCTAGAAAGAAAGAGTACAAGGTTTTTCTCTATTTTTTTTGGTAAGGAAAGAGGAGAACAATCAAAGTTATGTATATATATATGGTTTGTACTTTTACTGAACTTAGAAAACTCCCAGTGCCTGCTTATGTTTGAGTTTCCTTCAATGCCCTTCTTGCAACATACTGTTAGTAAGATAGTGTAAATTCCAAGGGCATATCCAGATCAAATATTTCTTTTTTATTTTCCCCTTTGAGATCTTGAAACTGTGACTGATAATCTATTTCATAATTAATTCACTTTTTGCAATAAAAGATATTTTTCCTCAAATTGACATGCCAAGAAAAAAAGAAGAGAAATCATTCTCTGCAGAAGGACTCACTAAGTGCCTACCATGACTTTAAGCTTGTACTCATCAGAAACCAAGGCACAAAAAAAACGTGGTAGGGCATGGTGAGATTATTTCAACATAACAGTGTAATAATTTGGGAAAACTGAAGATCTGTGCAAAGGAAAAATCATATGGGTATATAGGATTTTGAATCAGAAGTGTGATCTACCATTCTCTGAAGTAAGGAAAAAATAGAAGCTATTAAAATAAATGTTTAGAATTGCACTTTAATATTTTATGAACATACTGATCTGAATGGGGCATAAACTGAAACGGAGGAAAATGTTTGAGTGAAATCTAGTGAAGGAGCAATCATATTATGTAAAAAAGCAATACAGCTGGGTAAGAAGTCTGAAATTTTGATATAGAAGAGCCGGAGGAAGACTGTGAAGGATGACCTTACAGCTGCTCCTTTGACCCTGGAAACTTGCAAGTTATTTTGCTTCACATTTAGATATGACACACATGGCTGAAAAGGACCACTTCCTATGGGGTCCCCTTGGTGACTTCACTGTAACAGATGTTCAGAAATACTGAAGAGCATCAGTTACTGCTCCAGCACAGGTGATGCATCCAGTGAGAAAGGGGAAATCTGGGCTGTCAGATACATCCTGGATGATCTGCTAGCAACTGGAGAGGGTACAAAGGGGCAGATTATATTATAAAAAAGGAAAGCTAAAGATAAATGGGTTTAGGTAACAGATTAATTAATTTTTAAGGCCAGGATGGTGTGACAGTAATGCAGGGAAGGCATGCAGACAATGCAGGTACAGCATAACAGAGTCACCTAGGAACAGCATCTTCTTTAGACATCTGTACAGTGCCATATTTAGAAAAGTACCCCTGGGCAACAAGTGGGATTATGTTTCTGTCACTGAGCCCGTAACTCCTGCTTAAGCTGGTTTTCAACATAAAGACTTCAAAGAAGGGTGAATCTACCCAGTCTGACAGCATATTCCTTCCAATGTCTTATTCTCCAGCTCACTCCAGCACTGGTTCAAGATCCCAGGAGACTTTGTGGGCTACATTTTAAGAGGCTGCAAAACACATTATCAACACACTTCAGTTCAAATCAGACTTAAATACATCCCACTTAAATAAAAATAAATAAAAAAAAAATCATGAGGCTATGAGGGATTAAAAATCTTTCTGTGGCTCAAAGAGATAGTTACACTATCATTGCCTCATTAATGCCAATTCTAACTTACACCTCTGAGAAAAGGTGTAACAACAAAACAAGAACAGATATCTCCTGCCAGTAAGTATATACTGCAGTACCTGTAGACATAAGGACTTGCAAATCTTTCAACCTTTTTCATGAACTAGGCAGAGATGCTCTAATATTTCACATATGCATTGACACCCTCCCAGACACAGAGATCATCTTTAACAGATTAGAGAAAGCTCTGGCCTTCCACACATATTGAATTAATTTCAGATTGTCACTGGGAGCACATCTTACACTGAGTGTGACCTGTCACATCCTCAAAAGCATCAAAAAACTTGTCATTTTTTTTCTCCTTTATAGTTTGAATTCATCTGGGAAATTAAATAGAACAAAAGAGATGGACAATGTTGCATTTGCTAAATAAACATTAAAATAATAACAAGTAATTTATTGTAAATGCAAACAGATAGAGAGTGAAAAAAAAAACAAAAACAAAAGGAACACAAAAAGAAGGGGCTAGACTCTAGCCTAACTCAGGCTATCTTGACCCTTCAGTTAGGACCACTCAGATGGCTTCCTGTCTTTTCTTGCTAACAGTGGTTTGAAGAAGTAGCCAGGAGAGTGCTGGGGTGAAATCGTGTGCCATTCTTAGAACTGTCTGCTTTTTCTTCACTGTTGTGGGTTTGTTTTTTTTTTTGATTTTTTGTTTTGTTTTGTTTGGTTTTTTGGGTGTGCGGGGGTTTTTTGTTTTGTAGCATTCAGCTATTCTTTGTTGTACAGGAATAAAGTTCAATTTTGAAAATATGCAAGAACAAAGCTGTAGAAATTGCCTGGAATTTCCTCCATTTTCAGCCATCTGGCTCTCATTGCTCTGCTTCTCTCTCTACTCCTCCATAAATGTTTACCAAATCTTTCAACATGCATTGGCCAAGCTATTGAGAAGTTATAATTAATGACACAGTTACAACATTCTCTTTCACCCCTTTGGTAGAGCCTGTTGGCCCACCACCAGGTGCTCATGCTGTTGCTGTTACAAACAACAGCAATTATATCTGATTAAATGATGACTGCCTCGGTATTTTGGGTTGTGGAGGCTGAAAAAAAGACATTTCGGATGGGAGTAATTCTGTTGTTGAAAACAACAAAAGTAAAGCCAACACTGAAACAGATTTTTTTTTTTTTTTTGTGTTTTTTTTTTTTTTTTCCTGATTGTTTCTGGAGCAATTTAGAATACAAACATAACAATCAGCAAAACTGAGTGACCTGCCATTCCATTTTTTGAACTTAGAGAAGAAACTTCTAGACATTGACAGCTTTTGTGCCTTTACTCTGGGAAGACTATGATTTGCTCATGCAATGTAATCCTGGAAGTGATATAGCTTGATTGACACAAGTTAAGTTACTGAATGACTGAATCAAAATGTTTATAGTCTTCATTCCTCTTTTTTTCTGGAGAAAGCATGCTGGGTCAGAACTTCAAAACACACTTTATCCTTTTTTATAGAAATATCAAACAAGGGCATTCCAAGTTAATGATACAAAATTTTATTCTGTACCTACCATGCTGAATATCAATTATTAGCTCCCACCTTTGCAATCAGCTCCACAATGTTTCACTATTTCTTAGTTTAGCGCCAAATGAAAATTTCTGCAATACTGTTTTTCAGCACAAAAAGGAATGGACTCTTTTTCTGCTACTCTTGAAGCAATAAGCAAAAAACTCTCAACAAAGTGTAAAACCACAGGAAATACAGTTTCTTGGGATTTGAATATGAATGATGTCTTTCCGTTTTCGTGTGCAACATTTCTTGGTTCTTCTTCTGTAAGAATTTTAAGGATGAGATTTTGCTGACTCCATACAGCTGCGAATATTTGAAGACAGATTTCTATGGTTTGAAGAGAGATTTCTGTCTTTCTTAAATGGGCTCAGGATAGTAATGCACTAAGATATTAAGCCAGCATTTCAATGGAAATTATAAAGCTCTCTCAGCTCCTATATAAGCACAATCACCTTTCAGTGTTTTCGTAAATCTGATGTATTGCCAATCTACTCTATCTTTTACAATATTTTGTTCCAGCAGAGACCAGAGCAATTCAGAATTGAAGAGGATGACAATGCCACAGATGAATTTCAAGATGAAGCACTAAGTGAATAATGAAGTCTTCTAGCCTATCTACATTTATTCTCAGGAAGCAGTAAAAAGAGCATCAACAGTGAAAATCCCTTTAGCAAGTGCCCCAAATGAATGATGAAATAAAACCAGAATGAAGTTACTCTTCACTGACTAGTTCTACAGTATAAGTCTCGAGGTGTATGTCTTCTGATCCTCCAGAAAGGCTCAATGTGTTTGTTTATCTGTATTAAACCATCTTAATCAATTATTTACCAGGAGAAGCTAACACAACTAAACCTTTGAGATGTGGTGCAGAAGACCACATGTAACCATCAGTGACTGCAGCAGAAGCAACATTAAGCTTGAAAAGAACAATTTTTCACTATTCTTCCTCTTAATCTAAATGAAACCTTGAACTTAAATTCTAGGCATATATATTAATTTCTAACCATGCTGGGCTGTTTGCGTTCAAGAAACATCACAGGAATTATTTCTCTAAATATGCTAGGAAGAAATTTTCATTCTTTTGGGCAAGACTTCTCACCTTTTTCTTCATGCTGTGGATAGCATTCTCATGTCTACTGAGACATTCATCACTGCCTCAGTTGCCTTTTCACCAGACTGCCTCCTCTACCCACCACAACTGCATGCTCCAACAGTAACTTACACATCAAGGACATTTTAGGGAAGTGTTTTTTTTTTTTTAGTTTCTGTAAATGCACTTTAGCAGACGGAAAACAGAGAGAAGGGCCAACACTATAAGACCAGCCAGCTTTCTCTATAAGCTGCCAGTGAAAGCTCTGGGATGTATCAATGGTTCACAGATTGCATTTTGGAAACTTCTGTAATAGGGATCTAAGTTCACAGCTATGGTGTATTACAAGTTTTGGACTTGTCAGTCAATAGCAACGCCTTCATCAGCATTCATGACAACAGGATTTTAGCCTAAATTTCCATCAGATTACTCAATCAAGGTTTTTTGTATTAGATTCCTAAAGCATCTTATGGTTAAAACAGACAAAAAACCAAAATGCTCTTTTTTTTCCTTTCTTTTTTTTTTTCCCCTTTTGTTTTTCTCCTCCATGTGTTGTCTTTAGAAGTCTTAGGAGTGTTGTAAGTAGTAATTATAAAGCAATACTCTTCATACACTAAATACTGTCAGTGTAATTCATTAATTCATTGGCATTAGCAGATGTAGCACTTCAGAAGCTTGCAGGAAGTAAGGAAGTTTTCATGTCACAGCCTGCCTGGGAGGCACAACACTTTCCTTCTTCCCTCTCTTTCCATTAGCCAAACTGCCCATTGCCTGCAGCCTTGAGTTTGAGGCCTCCTTGTTCTTAAGAGGAACCATTTTGCAGAACACGTGTTGCCCTTCATCCTGTGCCACTTAAATCACTGCAGACAGGCAATTTCCTTCAAACTGAGGGGGCTGGAGGAAGACGAGATGTATATACAGGGGAGGGAGCAATACCTCCTTTTCTCAACGGCAGCCCTAGAGATGTCTCCCACCACCACATCCATCCCCTTTCACCTCTGCTTCAATAGCCTGAGTCTCAACTACAGCACGATTATCTTGTAATCCATTGGGTGAACTACATGACCAAGGCTGCGTTAAACTAGATCTACCCTGGTAGAGAGGTTACCACAGTGGTATGGATCATCACACACACTAATTCAAAAGCGTTCACCCAGTTTCTCAGACTACTTTTTTGACACAACTGACATAAATACTGGCCTACATGAGTGTGCCTTATTTTTTTTTAACCAGCGAATATTTATTTTCCATGTCAGAATCAAAGATGATCAATCTCCCACCACGCACTCTCAGATCCAGTGATGTTGCTATATATCAATCACAGGAAGATGTTCATCTATGATGTTCTTTTCAAGCATTAACATAGTATTTGTGTGTTATTGCCAGCACTACGGACAATTTAAGAAAATCAGGGTTGCAATATCTTTGTAAGCAGTTTTTGTAATGCTTTGGTGAAACATGTCAGCCTATTTGCCTCTGCCTGACAGAGACTCAAAATCTTGATCATTTAATCAAACCATTAATTCTCACTATCATTCACTATCATTCTTGGATGCTGAACATTTTTGATGCCACACTTGATTTTTACTGTGAACCTTCTCTGTGTACCCAAAATCTACTAATACTCATAATGATACAACTTTCCATAGCCTGCTGTTATATAAAGCATATACACCTACCAATATACACTCTAAGGAATATATACCACCTGGGCAGCACTGAGTGTTTTAAATAAACCAGAGTTATAAATCAATGAATTTAAAACGTGCTGCACTACAAGAAGAGAGTAAATGCACCTGTGTACATCTGGAAATAAAGACAATATGTATGCAGTATAACCTGAAGTCTTGACAGGCCTGGGTCTATTTAAATAAAACATAGAAACCTCATGACAGCTATTTTCTGTTGTAGATGGTACAGATAAAAATGTCTGGAGGCAAAGATCTGCTATTTTTAGGGTCAGGAGTTTGAAAGCTGTCTAATGTCAGGAAGGAACAGGCTCTGCAAAATCTTTAGTGAGAGGGAAGGCTGAAGAAGTCTTCTTAAACTTGACAAAACTATTTAGAAACTGTCTGCCCAAGAAAAGTGAAGAGGCAAGCAGTCTGGAGTTTGCACTTTGGTTTTATCATCAATTTGCATTTCCTGGTCAACATGGCGGAGGTGTGGAGAGGCTGTAAGCCCCTGCAGTCTGAGAAAAAGCATGTGCAAGGCAGTCTGTGACTCCAGAACAAAAAGCCTTTGAGCCTGGGGTCACAACTTATTTTAAATTCATACTCCTAGTGTTGTTAGAATGGCTTTAGGCAACATACTGGACACAGACTTGCTGAGCTCAGACAGCTGAGTCTGTGGTACTGCAATCTGGGGAGCCATCTCAGGCTCTCATCCAAGTGTTTTACTACAGGAATCATTTCAAGAATGCCCAGATCTGATATTCAGATCCAAGCATCCCTGGCTCCACTGTCTCAGATTCATGGGGAGCTTGAAGTTCAGCTTCTCAGCTTCAGCAGTGATCACATCTCTCTTTTGTCTGGAAAAACACATGTATGCCCAAGATATAAGAAGCCTACCTTGGGGGGCAGGGGTCCAGGCTGCAGGCTTTCAGCAGCTGTGGAGGTCGACGGCTGGTTACACACAGCGTCTCATCTGCCATCTCCCTGGTTTGTTTGTTCAGGCAGGTCACCACAGCCTCCTGGACACCTGCACACAAAAACACATAGTCACAGCCAGCTCTATGTACCTGGAGGGGCAGGCGCAGGCAGCAATGGGCCAGTGGCACTGCACTGGGGCTGTGGCATGCAGGGAAGCACAGCCTCACACCCGGGGCTGCTAGTTCAGGGTCTGCAGCCCTGCTGCAGAAAGGGAGGAGTCTGCTTCCCAAATGTCAGTGAAGTGCTTGCTGTCCCCATCTAAGTACTCTGCCTGGTGGTCTTTCAGGAGTATGGTGTGAATACCTACCAAAAGGAGATGTTTCATGGTGCAGTGTACCTGACTGATTGGGGAAAATCGCATCTCCTTTTCTCCCTCCCAATCTCTAACTCTTGCAATTTTCATACATAGCTTACTGACTTTTTGTATCTTGTTCCTCAGACAGCTGGGATATCACCTGATCAAAACATCATATGAGATTCTGGGCTTTTACTTATCCCTGCTGTCAGTCTCATCAGGTGTCTCAGTTGCAGTGAAAAGTCCCTAGGTTCATTCTCACAAAATTGCTCAGTGTTCTCCAGTAACTCATCCTCTCACTATGAGTGAGGCTCTGACAAATAAACAGCAGTGAGGCTGATTATTTATCAGTCACACAGGCTAAAGCGTCAAGATGGCTTTGACTTTAGCATACTGTATTTTAAAGCAGCAGAATGATTGCAAAAGTAAAGTCAGACAAGGTCAGGCAAGCCAGCTGCTCTGTTGCCCTTCTGCATCCACAGACCAGCAACTAAACTGAAGACACATACCTGTAAGTTATTAAATTCAGCATCTTCTCCATTTCTCTCACACTGGAGTTTGTTTAATCAAATGTCTATAGCCATGACCTTAAAACTCTTTATCTTTTAAAGAACCCATAATCTTGCCTAGCAGTATGGTTATTGAAGAAAAAGGCTACTTCCAGAATTCAACCAGTGTGTGTTTGCCAGACTGTGTACTGACAGAAGTTTCTGTCCGCAACACATTGAGCCAGTCGCTTGCTCCAGCAGAAAAAAACTGTGCTCCAAATCATTTTCCTCAGCTTCTCCTTGAATCTTGCATTGAGCATGTCACAGCATGCTGACAACTACTATCTCTCTCGTTTTGACAGGTCAATGCATCAAATCCTTATAAGCTTTAAATGAAGGATGAATCCATGAATATTTAGAGAACATAAAGAATTTCAATTATCCTTCAGAAGTCTTACAATACAGAGATATTTTAAAAAAATGCATGACCTTCAGGAAGTTTATTTGCAAAGTAACTGGATTCTAAACAGTGTTTACTGCACAGTGTTAAGAGAGCAAACAGCTACGTGCTTTAGAATTGCTTTCCCTAAAAAAAAGAAATCAGGTCTCAATAGGAAATCACAAATAAAAGGGTGTAAGGGTGAGACATGAATCCATGCAGTTTAAGTTCACTTTCAAAATGCCATCAACTGAGATTTCCTGTGTTTATATCTACCAGAATAGAATAATTGCTACATGATGTTTGATGACAGCTCTGGGAAATGCAGCCACTAACTGCAGACTGAAATGACTAATTTCTTCTGGTTGCTACTTCTGGAAGGTGAAAAGTTACTTCTGCATCTATCCAATGTCTTCTCTTGAGACTCCAAACCCAATAAAATCAGTCTGACCAGTCTTGTACCTATGGCTACAAAATATCTAACTTAGCATCTGCTAATATGCAAATTTTGGAGTTGATGTCAGACAGAAAGAAATCTTGGCTAATAATTTTTTGCTAGCAATTGAAAGAGATTAAATTTACAAAGCAAAACATCCCTGTCATTAACACCTCTGTGAGTTATATTTGAAAAATACACAGTCAGTATATTCCAACAAATTATTTAATTTCAGGATGATATTTGCAGAAGGTATTCAGGTTTCAGTATTCACAATGTGTATCAAATGGTTACTCCTCACTAGTGGCCTCCATGTTCGACAAATTTTCCTGGCATAAAGTCACTGTTCATCACCACTTAGCATACACTAGTGCCACATTTTTATGTATGAAATGAAACAATAGTGGCAGTGATCTGACAATCCTCTTTGACCTGCTCTAAACACAGAATGCTGTCACCAAGCTAAGAGGAACAGAAAATTTTTGCATAATTTTCTACTATACGTGATTTTGAAGTCTGTAACTGATTGTAACTAGTGGCTCTGTACAGATCACACTACCAGACATTCCTAAAGTGCTAAGTGGTTTCCAGTTCTGAAGTATCTATTCTGTATTTATCTATAGTAATCCTTTTTTAAAATAGCCTAAAACTTGTAATGCAAAAAGCTGGAGAAGTCCAGGTTCAATTTAAAAAATACTGCATTGTTTATATTTCTCAGAATTAGATAAACAAAATGATAGGGAAAAAAGGGATATCAGAGAACTGTGCATTAATAGTCTATAACATGTGGAACCTGAGACCTTGAATAACTCTGAGAAACTCCAAGTGCCAAGGCTGCTAGCTTCAGACAATCACACTATTAGTGCTCTTTTACCATATGTTTTCTTTTCCCCTGGGATCGTAGCTAATGTCACTTAGGAGCTAGGGAACCGGCTGAGCCCTTAGAATATCAATAACTTAACGCATTTGCTGAGAGGAAAATTTCTTTCCACATGCTTATACTTGCACAATAGAAATCAATTGATAAAACCTGAAATGACAAATGACTCTTGTCCTGTATCATCAGACCACTTTAACGTTCAGCTTTTTTGCTTGAGTGCATGACTGCCTTTTAAGTAATAAGCTTATGTAAAGAAACAGAAATATGTAATACATGGATCACTTGGTGGCAGCCTGAGCATAGACCTTGAAAGTCCTGGGATAAAATATGTTGTGTACATATTTGGGTTTTTTTTTTCCACAGTTTTTGTCCATGGTTTTCCAAATATGGCTGGACTCAACGGTCTTATGGTTGGACTTGATGATCCTACAGATCTTTTCCAGCCTAAATGATTCTGTGAATGTAGCAGCATAGCAAAGCAGCATGTCCATGGATGTTAACTGCAAAGCACATCCTTGAAGAGGGAAATCAAATCCAGCACAGAAATGTTTCACACTTACCTCCTCCACAGGACTCTGAACACTCTGTAAAGCCCTCAAACTCCCAGTCATAGAGCTCATCAAACTCCTGCAAGCTGCCATACAGCAGCTCAGATTCCTCCGGGGTATATTCGGTGGCCTCCCCATTGCAGGGACCACTGTAACAGGCTCTCTGAGACACAGGCTTGGGACCCTCACACTCATCAATAGGCAAGTCAGCCACAGACTGAGAGAAAGAGAGAAGCACTTGACATTTCACAAGCCGCACTTGGCTGCCCACTCCACAGGTGACACTACAGGTTGACCAAGCCTCAGGAATAAACCTGTGGGAGGAAGAAAGCAAGGCAAGTTGCGTCCAGAAATACCCAAGCAAGCAAAAGCAGTATATTCCTGTCCAGGTCAAATTCTATTCAATGAGAAATAAATGCTTCACCTCATCTTAGGGCTATTAAGTTACACACATAAAAACTATATTGTTGAACAGTGGAAATGTTCTCAAGTATTCACGTGGAGTGTCTCCTTAAATCCAGGAAGAAAGATGCATGCTCAGAGCACTTGCCATGATCCTAGAAGTTCTCAGTGAAAGGTATTTTGCAATCTCCCAATGAGCATCATGATTTGACTAGCTACTTTTTGCTAGTATTCAACATAGATCATCTTTGCCTTAGTTAATATCACAGTTACCTTTTCATCTATAAATTCACCCCTTGGAAAATAATACCTGTGGAAAAGGAAGGAATCGATGTGTATCAACACTTTGG
>JANRGW010052201.1:0-22500 GCA_024733675.1 Psilopsiagon aymara | reverse complement strand
TGCTAACCACCAAATCATCTTTGAGGCATTTGCACTATAGTTTAAACAGCTAAGTTTGAAGTGTAACTTCCACCATTGCTTATCTATCTGAAATAGAAGTTTATTAAAGAAACAGAAAACTGTTAAACTAAAGTGACATTTTGACTCATAGGCAAAGTTAAGGTTATGGTATAGCTTTCCGTACTTGACAGACTCAGAGTGGAACTAGTAGCTACATTATTCAGACTTGAAACTCTCTTTCAGAATGCAGCATAAATGCACACAAAAGAAAGAATTCCACAAAAGTGTTGATTGAGAATTGAGAATTTCTGGACACAAAATACGTTCTAGGAAGCCACTGCTGATTCAAAAAAAATCAGCTGTAACTCAAATCATTTTGTGGGTTGAATCAAGCATTTTTCATCCCTTTATTCAGCACGTAGCACGCAGATTAATGGATATGCTTCAGTAACTTCAACAGTGTGTGTTCCCTGAACAATTGGACCACCAAACAAGGGCTTCTTCAGTCTATTCTCACATCAATGAGACACTCAAAAGAGTTCCAGATTACTCCTTTCTCCAACTCCACTCACAAGAGTTCGCTCTGAGTTGTAGACATTTATCTGACATGACTGATAAATTTGGGCAATTATTCTCCCTCTCTCTGGAGATCCACTTTGGCCCTTGCAACTGTAGATCAATTGAATAATATTATAAGACACAGTGTGCATGGACAGCTAGAAGAATCAGTGTAGTAAAAGAGGTTTAAAAGCTCTTCAGTCAGTTGGAAGTAGGGAGTAGAGCTGGCATCACTTTCAGTTAGGGACGTGTCTACCTTTCTCAGTACAAGCTTAGCCTTTGATTTCCATAATGACATACATAAAACTACATTCATAAAACGTGTATGAACAACTATTACTGTAATGGCACACAGAGGCAGATTATCTACTCACTTCTTCGTTTCTGCAGTTTTTGCGTGTGTTTTGCAGTTTATGGTCATTGAGTAGGCAGTTTTGGAAATCTGGCACATGTTGCAATTATTCAAGCAATTAAGTCCTACCACTGAAGAACCATAAGCATAACCTTACCCAGGAAAATCAAAGGAAATGTACTTTTTTTATGATTCTCATAAATTGTTAATTGCAGTACAAGAAGGAACATATTTGAAGCTGACCACCAACTTCAAAAGTGTTCCAAGAGGGATGTCCAAACTAAAGACACAAAGGAGAATCTTAAGGGTATCTGAAGCAGCCACAACATAGCATGCAGCAAGTGTCTGGCCAGGAAAGCACTTGTGGCATCTCTAGGGGACAAAGGTGCAAAGCCTTTGATCATTTCCAGATTGTCAGGATTTTGCAGCTGTCAGATTTGATTTCTGAAGGTGCTGAAAGACCTTTACACTCTATTAATTCTTCTTCTGACCCCTGTAAACCGAAGGTGAAGCTTAGGAGGTAATGCTGGGGTTCGGTGCTTCTTATCACACATAGCCCACCTTGAGACAGAAAATTCTTTCTTGGTTCAGAGCTAAAAGGTGACCACTGATTTTAACATTGTGCAAAGGCAGTTCTTTCTGAAAGTTATTGTCTACTGTTATTTATTTCTCAAGCGATAAATTTGTGGATGAATGTGTTTGTGTTTTCATAAATATACCTGCAAAGGAGAAAAAGCAACCCGTATCCACTATGTCTAATACATTTGATATACTGTAAGTTAATTACTTTAAATTTTAGGGACCTACTGCCAATCTGCTCAAACTTTCCCTGTTTTCTTCCAAGAGTTCTGGAAAATTTACTACTCATTGTGCTTCCTGTACTAGCTGAAGGTAGTCTTTTCCACAGGCACATGGAAAGGACAGTGTGCTTGCAGCAGCTGCTTTTGTTCTGATGAAAATCTCTTGCTCTGAAGTCTTTGTCCATGTACAGCTTTGGAACTGCTCATTTGTCACAGTGAGATGCACCTAGGTCCCTCCTGAGAGTGTATTCTTAAAGCTCTGAATATGTGTGCATTTTTGGGAATTAATGTAACCCAGTTCATATTGCAGCATAGAACACAGAAGCCAGGATCTTTAAACCTCAAGCAGTTCACCAAATTGGTAGGCTACTTTAAATATCAGGCTGCTGGAAATGCTACTTTTAATGGCAGGATCCAGAGAAGGGCAACAAAGCTGATGTAGGGTCTGTAGAATAATTCTTAGGAGGAATGGCTGAGGCAACTGAGGTTGTTCAGTGTGGAGAAGGCTCAGGGGGAACGTTATTGCTCTCTGTAACTCCCTGAAAGGAGGCTGGAGTGAGGTGGGGGTTGATCTATTCTCCCTAGCTACATGTAATAGGACAAGAGGTAACAGACTCAAGCTCCACCAGGAAAGGCTTAGATTGGATATTAGGAAAAATTTCTCCACAGATAGGGTTGTCCAGCCTTGGAATAAGCTGTCCAGGAAAGCAGTGGAATCGCCATCCCTCAAAGTGTAGACCGTGTAGATGGGACCCTTAGTGATATTGTTTAGCGGTAGTCTTGGCAGTCCTGGGGTAATTTTTGGACTTGATGATCTTCAAGGTCTTTTCCAACCTAGCTGAGTCTATGATTTTATGACTCAGTAGCTGAAAAAATAGTTTATTCTTGTATAAGGGTTATCAGAAAAAAAAAAAAAAAGTCACTTATTTCTAGTAATCTCATCTATTAGTTTTTCAAATTCTGATGAATAAATTTTGACTCTGCTATACACACATGTGCATTTACTATCATATTAGTGTTTTCATTTTATCACAAAATTCCCACTAACATGGATGGAAGTTTTTCCCTGAGACTGAATACCAGATACTGCTGTGCCTTTTAATTACTGCAACATTCCAGAAAGAACCACATGCATTTCCAAAATATATCTCCTGGCAAAATAAATGTGTAGAAAATGCAGCTACATAAAAGTCTCATATTACATGTGAAGATTAGCAAACAGGTTTCATTTTTTTTTTTTCATTATTATTATTAGCAGTTTGAAGGATAAGGTCTAGAAACAAAGCTTCACTGAAATGTCTCTGTAGTGGAGAAGCTCTACATTACCTAGTCTATTTGTGCATGTCCTGTGGACTTTCAAAACAGAGATTGCCTTTTCTGTTTTGGGAGACATGGGTGGCTTCATGGAGAGTGGTGGTTGTTACAGAGGCTACAG
Organism: Psilopsiagon aymara; assembly: GCA_024733675.1. Taxonomy (NCBI): domain Eukaryota; kingdom Metazoa; phylum Chordata; class Aves; order Psittaciformes; family Psittacidae; genus Psilopsiagon; species Psilopsiagon aymara. Next base: position 19,355 of record JANRGW010052201.1, on the reverse strand, counting down.
GTGTCCACTACCACTGTCTGGTAGCATGGTGTACTCTTTGTGTCACCTGCTAATCAAGCTGCATCTACTTTGATGGTGTTTTTTCCTGTGTGTAAATAAAAAGGTACCATACTCTATAAAATGTATTTACAGTAACCTGTCAGATAGTAGAGAGTATGTCTTATTTTCTTCCAGGGAAGTGGAATTAAACGTAAGATAAATTCAATGAAAGAACAAGGGCTTTTAAGTAAGTAAATAACTAAGATCATGTGAAAGAACTGATATTCTCTATTAGATCAAAAGTACACCGTATCTTGTCCAGACATGGTAGATTGTTTTTAAAGATCTTAGGTTAAACAGCGTTTGTACAAGTATTTACAGAACTAAAGCCAATGTCCTTTAAAAAATGAATTTTAATTAAAAGAAAGGAAAAATAGGTTCCCATAGGGCTTAGGAGTTTCAGCATCTTGATTCTTAAGTTTTCCCAAATATCCAAGCTTGCCAGCTGAGAATGTGAAGAGTTTGGAGATTAATTTTTCGTAAGTATCTTGAATCTAAAGATGCAAAGAATAACAACTCAGTGCCTGAGAGTCCTGGTACTTCGAATTTTAGATTCATAGAACATCCTGAATTGGAAAGGACCAATGGGGATCATTAAATACAACTGTTGTCTCCACATGGACCAGCCTAAAAGTTAAACCATACAAAAAAAATGTTAAACCATAAAGTTGAGCATTGTTCAAACACTTCTTAAACACCAACAGGCTTGGGGCTTTGACCATTTCTCTCAAGGATTTGTTCCAGTGTTTGACTACCTGCTCAGTGGAGACTTTTTCCATAATGTCCTCACTGAATTTCCTCTGGTACAGTGTTAAGCCATTCCCTCACCAGGCATCAGAAAGAAAAGATTGTCGCATCCCTCTCTGCTCCCCATCATGAGGAAGTTGTAGACAGAGATTAACCTTCAGCATCCTCTTCTCTAAACTGAAAAAACAGAGTATCCTCAGCTGCTCCTCATAATTCATGCCATCTAATCCTTTCACCTTTTTTTTTTCCCTCTCATGGTCACTTTGTGATATTTTTATATCGTTAAATTGTGTAGCCCCCAAAATGCACTCAGTACTCAAGCAGAAGTGGCACCAGTACTACGTATTGTAGCTCTGTTTCTTCTTTCAACTGATTAGTTCTGCTGTGCTTAGTGCACCCCAGTATACCCTAGGCCCTTTTGGCCCCCAGGGCACAATTTTGGCTCATATTGAGTTTACCATCAACCACACAGTTGTCTGAGTGATTTTAGGCACTTGCATACTTTGATTTATCTGGCCGCAAGAACTGAACTAATGAAATGGAGAGAGCCCTGGGCCTTGGCCTCAGCCTCTCCCTGGCACTGGAGTTTGGATGAGGGACAGTGTGCTCGGTGCCTGGCCTGGTTCATATGGACATTCCTTGTCATGCTCACCTCCTGATACCTACCTTTGACCAGTGTGGGTTAGGATCAGAGGAAAACGTTAGTGCCATAGAAATGAGAAACAATCCTGATACTGAAAGTACTGCTCTAGCTGACACCATATCTTGTGGAAAGAGAACCAGACTCATCGAGTTGTCTTGCATTTATATCTTGAATATTAATGTGTTAACCCTCATCCCTATGTAGAGTGCTGTCAGCCCATTGCACTGAACTGAAAGCAAGCTTGTACTCTTTGCACATAATTTTTGGATCAATTACTTATCAGGCATTTTCAGTTCTAAAATGTAAAAAGTGAACTTATGGTAATATATCATGGTATTTAAACACAAATGGCTAAATCTTTCATGGGTAGCTCATAGGCTAATAATCACATTCCCCTTTAATAAGAATTTCTTATGTAAGTAAGGGGCGGGGAGTTTGACTGTCATCAGCATCTGTAAATTGCATGAAACTCTGGATATCACTGTCCTATATTTCCATTTGTAAAATTACTTTGCCTGGACCATTGTAGAAGGATGCTTATTCACAGATAAGAGTCTAATGATACAACGCTTCTTTGCCCTGCATTCAAATGGTTCTCTTTGTGGAGGATATTCACTGATTAATTTTTGAAATTATTAATTATATAGCACATCTTTTAGAACACAATGCAGAATCATAGTCAAGATTACTTGTGCAAAAATAAAAAAGTTTCAACGATTCTCACTGTTTGAAATATACTGTCTTGGACCTACACCAACATTTAATAAACCTTTATTGTTCTGCTGTGAGTACATATAAAAATGCCATAAGGCGTCTTAGATACTTTTTCCTTCAGGGTATTAACACATAAACCACACTTATTCATTTATCACATTCTTGTAGTGGAGGTTTTCATCCCTATCTTAGAACATTGTACAATAGGCATGGAGGAGTTAAGTGATTTATTTACAGACTTGCTATGGACAACTGAAAGTATAGGATTTGAATATGTATACCAGCTACCTGTCTGCTGTTCTAGATGAAAAAAACCCCAAACAACACTCCCACACACACACAAAAAAAAGGACAAAGAAAAAAACACTGCAGAAAATTTGCACACAGAACTTTGAAAAAAATACTTATCTTTAACATAATCATTTACTGAATATATCTGAGTTTGAACATGCCAATATAATTTTATTGCAAAAAAAGACATATAAAATTTCGAAAACAACACCTTATTAAAATAGTTTTCTGCAATAGGGAAAAAGAAGGTGTCGAACAGTTATTCCACTTCCCAGTTTTCAAAGGTTCTGCTTTAAATGAAAACCCTCACTCAGTATCTCCTGCATTTGCCTGTTTCTGGTGTTAATTATCTTTTGTTTGCCCTTGATAATCCTGAAGTTGGTATGCAGATAATGAAGGCTGCAGAATCATCTCAAAGTGTAAAAAACAATGGCATTGTCAATTCTGCATCACAACACTTTATAAATTATGAATGTTATCCACATTAATGAGAATGGTAGACTTTTAAAATTACCTCCATGAATAGATTAAATTACAAGTATTATTACATTTCATTTTATTAAGTGCATCTTAGTAGTTATTAGGGCAAATGAACATGTTCTCTCAATTACATAATAACATTAGAACTAAAAATTATGCATTGACACTCCCAAATGCATAATGCAGCATTGTATATTAATCATCCCAAACAATATTTTCAGTTTATATGAAGACAACTATTACCTATTGAACAAAAACAGTCCTATTGATTTATCGCAATTCAGCTCAAAGAATGATTTTTTTTTTATATAAGAGCTTTGATTCTTTTCTGGATAGTTAAATAATTTCTAGCTCTTAGAAAAAAATGTTAGAGTCTTCTAATTACTCTCTTTTATTAATCTAATTACAATAAGAGAAAGTTTATCATATATTTCATTTTTAAATATCCTGGATAAGACAAAGTAGCACACATTCAGCATATACCAATTAATTTAAAAGAACATTTGTTAATTTTACTTTTTGAAAATGGTAATTATTTACACGATGAGGTTTTTAAGTTATATTTTAATTTTCTCAAACAATTCTAATGATCAGATATGTGGTTTGTCATGCTGCCTTTTATTCCAAGAAAACTTTTATGTAAGTAGGTTAGTAATGCTTAGGACATCATCTAAGAATAGGAAAAGCACCCAAAACTAGCCTGCTGACCCAAGCGGCAACATTTGTACTCATTTAAGTGGGAGAAGGGATTGAGACCTTGCACAATACAGACTTGTGGCAGCCAGGCATTCTTGACACTTTCCAAGCAATTTAGCATTGATAATTTCAGATACTTTTGCAGTATCAAATTTTTGTTTGACTGTCTTATGTGTATTGGTTGCAGCCCTTGTAAATGTATTTCTTTTATTTAAGCTGTCTAGATAGCTTTGTCTCACTGTTTCAAGTATTTCTGATACTTTGTGTTAATTAGATCCTGTAATGCACATACTGATGCACTGTTATTTACTTTAACATAACTGGCAAATTTTTCAGGATGATTACTTAAGAGATAATCATTCAATCATTAAAAATGCAATTTTTACACTCTCAGCAATTTTTCTTTAGGCAAGAGATTGTTCTCATTTATTTTATTTTTCTATTTTGATTTTAATCTGAGTTTAACACAATTGCTGTCAATATCATTGTCAGATTGTGTCACTTTAAAAAACGTTGGTATGTGCTGAATGGATGTTTTCAATGGGAGTTTATTGATTCATCAGTAAAGTAACAAAAATAAACAAGAGACACTTCTGGTATTATCCATTCCAGCTACAGATCACAGCCAATAAACCATCTTTGAAAGTGAATACAAATCATTAAATTTGTTGATCTAAATATTAAAATGCCAGCACATGCCTCCTTTATCATAAGGGTCTTGAACATGCAGTATGATCTGCTTTATTTAGCAAGAAGAGTATATAAATGTACACTATTATATACTCCCAGAAAATACAAAAAAGTGCATTTTAACTTGATATATTTTTGCATGTGAACACTGTACACTGTGTCTGAGTATTTAAATGCCCTTTTTGCTGCTTAAAACTAACTGCCCTGATGCATCCTACCAGCTGGGGTAGAATTTATGAATATAACCAGGAGAAAGACTGTGGAAATGACTCTAACAGTGAACATTTAGAATCAGCAAATGTTCTAATTGGTCATTTCATGGGAGTATGTAGTCAGTGTAATTAGACATTATTTATATTAGCAGTGTATTGGGTAACATGTAATGACTAGATGATCCTTTCTGGCCTAATGTTATTAACTAAACAAAGTAAGTTAGACTCTTTATCACTGTTACATCGGATTAAAAATGACTGGAACTAATATATAAGCAGTTGACAAAATAGCTAGCCTTTTTAGTTCCAATTAGTCCTCAATTAAATTGTGTCAGCGTGTTGTCAGACTTACAGCTACTCTAAATTGTCTGAATCTCTGATTCTTTTCGTTCTCCCTCTTGCCAGTAAGAAAGTTTCAGACATGAAAGTGTTAACAGCTCCTTTGAAACTACTCCTATTTAAGAAGAAAAATCATATTACTTTCTTAATCTTTCTAATTCTATTCTCATAAGATGATCTTGGATTTGTTCCTTTAGCACAGACTCTTTAGTTCAGTCCTGATTTCTGTATTAATGAATTGAGAAGATGACATCAGGCTCTTAGGTAAGTGCTATAAACTCAGTCATATGATTTTTATAGTAAGATATCATGTGCAAAAAAACCTTTCTTACATCAATGTTTCTTTGAAAAGTAATAGATGTTATGTAGGTATCACACAAAAGACTGTGTAGTAGTTTGTAATTTACCTTTTGATCATCACAAGAAAAATTTCTACTGGGAAATGAAAGCCAAACATAATTCACTAAAATTACACTGAATGCCCTCTAATCAATACAGATAAATATAGAGTTTGTTGTTAAATCGATCCTCTCCTTTATAGAGATATACTGTCTTGATTGTTTTAGGGATAATTATTTCACAGGGAATTTTTACAATGATTAGTAGAAATGAGACAACAGTAAACTTGACTAGGAGCCATTGAATTACTGTGCTGCGGAGTGCATTTGTCTCTTGTAGTTTGAAGCTTAGTGATATCAATACAGATTTATATCATTTCATGCAATGATATTTTCCTGAGAGAAATGAAGTGAAGCTGATTTCATTTCAGCAATGAACAGCCTTTGTGTTTGTTTTTCTTTTATAAAATTGTCAGCTCTTGCCAATATAAATATTCACTGATGCAGACTTTCCCTTCCTGCTTTTATCACTTACTCTGATTCCTTGACATACATCATATTGAAAAAGTCCAGATAAACTTAGGAGAAATAATAAAAAAAAAAAAAAAAAAAATGTTTAGACTAGAAAGACAAAGGTTGAACTAAAGGATTACTTAAAATGGTGTTACTGAATTATTTCTACACATATGAAAATGCAATTTAAATATCAAAGATTTTCAAAGTCTGAAGTTTTTACTTCAGTTTCTATTTGTAGATGAAGATCTTTGTAAGTCTACATGATTTTAACAGATCATATACTATAAGTCAATACAGCGCTTAAAAGCATAAATAAAAAGGGAAAGGAAGAGAAAGAGGGATGAATTTCTATAGATGAAATAGATGTAACTGCTTGCCGTACTCTATAGAAGCAAAATTGAATTGCAACACATTTCTCAGAAAAATAGAATATGCTGCATTTCAGTTAACATAAGAAAATACATATATGTATGAATTAATAAAGCATAGTAGATAGAAACTTGAACTTTTGCATCTTGTATTCAGTCATATAAACTTTTCATTAGTAAGGATATGGTGAACTATGTAATTCAGAGAACATCCTGGCTAGAGTGTATTTTAACGCAAGGAGTCTAATTGGCAATAGTTACAATTCTGTGCAAAATGAAACAATTCTCTAATGAATAGCAGAATAAAAACTGTTTGTTTTTCCCCCTGAAATTATCATTAAAGCTTAATGTCTAATGCAAGGAATTCCTTTCATTTAACATCAATTTTTGTAGTATGTGATTTTAAATGAGCACTTAATATTAGTTCTAACACCTTCTCAAGGAACAAGGAAATAGATTTTAGTATTTATAAGAAGAAAGCATATTCTGTAATTGCTTATTAGCTGACTGTTATAAAAGTGAAAATCTCATTTAAATGATCATTTTAGAAATGTATAATTTACTGCACTTAGTATTGTTTGTAGCTTTCGCTAGAAAATTTTACAAATACACTCAAAAAGGTGTTCTGAGAAACAAGAAAGATTTATTGAGATATACTGAATGCTACATTCTTAAAATAGGAAACTGTCTGTCTTGTATGAGATACCTGGTGCTTATTTATATCCTTAAATAGTGTGTTTTAACTATATATAAAGTTATTCTTATTTTTGGTTGTTAACATGTACATCTTGTTTATCTTACTCTTCAAAATAATGCATTTTTCATAGCAATAATTCAACTTTAATTAAGCTGGGGTTAATTTAGCCTGAATATATACTTTATTTTAAATTGCTGCACTGATTTGTTGTGCCAGTCATCTAAACTTGCTCAAGGTTAAGATTACGTGAACTGTCCAAAATCTTATTTTATGGTCAAAATCACTCACCTCTGCTGTTGCCAATAGAGGAGCAACACTGACAATGCTCACAAGAGCAAAAAACTGTAATGTAATTCCCCTCACCCTGTTAGTCCCTTGCAGCTTTCCTGGTTGTGGAATGGCTATATATGGTATTGTTATAATTCTGGAATTTATGAAATGTACTTCCAAGTTTGATGTACTACATTGGACCTGGTAGTGTGTACAGTAGGAGGTTACAATGTAAATTCTGCCTTAATTGCTATGACATATATATCAATGAAATTAAAATATATGCAGTTTAGTTTAGAAGCTGAATCTCAGAGAGAAAAAGACGCATTTGTAATATGGTTATGGGTATGGTAAAGCAAAGCTTACTGTGCCTGGTCAGTATACAAATGTTATAAATAGGCATGTTGCATCCATAAATAATTTCTTCTGGTAGCATGACATTTTATGAAATTTCATTCTACAAATTCCCTCAGAATTATGTGAGGAGACCCACATTCAGTGGTTACTTTTTCTCCTGGAAAAGTGATAAGGCCAGAAGATACTCTTTGAGGTCACAGGCCACGAGTAACCTTAATATACATTAACAAATCTGCCATATATCAGTGTTCCCAGATTTCAGCAGTCTCTGTAACATTAAACCTGTCATTTGTGTCCCTACTGGGTTTGATTCTGCTGAGGTTTAGTGGAATTATAAACACAGATGAAAATATGCAGAATATATTTCTTGTTTGAAGTGATTATAATGTGATGTTTCTGCACTGCAGCATTCATAATAAAGCAAATGTGGTGTTTCGGAGCAATATGACATCTCAAGTAATCTTCTTAACAAGTAAGTAGCCTTAGACAAAACATCCACTTTTTTACCTGCTTTACTTAAAGACACAGAACAAATGGACTTATCCCTGCAAACTTTTAAAAATCTACAACAGGCATTACCTTAAAGTTTTCAGATCCTCACAGTTTTCAGACATAGTTTTGTCAAATGAAATGATCTAACATTTGTTGAGTTCTTAAAAAATAAAACAATAATATCTCAAGTAAGTAGCTGCAGTTCTTAATCTATTGATCATTTTGTGCACCAAAGAAGATGACTGACAGTGAGCAACATTTACCTGACACCCTTGAACATTTCACAGAGACAAGTTGATATGAGTTTGTATAAATACTAATATTAAGAAGAATTAGCTTTGGAAAAAATAAAGAAATTGTACTGAGGTGAAAATTGTCACTGTCAGGAAAAATGAAGTTATATCAGAGAACAAGTGACATACAATTTTCTCTAGAGTGTTTTTAATAAAAATAGCTTTTCTTTGAATATTTTGAAGTCAAACATGAGAGGCAATCTGTGCGTTTGTCAGAGTTTGAGAGTGTGAAAAATTGCTGCCTTAAATCATTTAAGCTGAAAAGCAACTTCTTCCTGCTGAGATAATTTCACATTGACTTACCGTGCAAGCCCTTCAGGCATTCCCAGCTCAGAGCAGAAGTTTTCAAGGTAGAAAACATAGAGAGAGAACATGGTAGAAGCTGGGACAAGGATCAGCAGCAACTCCAGGCGTTCAGGCAGATCTGACTTTGATTAATTAGACAGCTACTTTTCCATTTCTACATGTACTGCCTGATGGAAAGGTAGAGTGGACTGGGATACACAAACTTGGAGTTGACTCTGCTCATATCTGCAGGTTTTGACATCCTCTGCAGAGCTTGCAGGATAGCTGCTTGGGAAGAGTAAATTGCTGGAGCACACTTTTAATTTATTCATTCTCCTAAAGCAGAGAAATTGTCTGAACTGAAATAGATTTGAGTTTCAGCTGTGAATAACCCAGCTACTGTAAATGCTTATGCCATGTGAATATGCAACTACAGTATTGCATAATGAATGCTCAGTTATTTGACTATTTTGTCTTTAGATGAGTTTGTTAAGGAAGTACTAGATTTACATTGCATGAGGTGTTCAATATCTTCCATCCCAATGTAGGATCAGAGTATAGATAATGTTAGCCCAATTCTTAAAGTGTTTTATAAATACATTTGTAAAACACATAAACAACACCCACCAAAAGCCCCCAAAATCTGAAATTTGACTGATTATCTTGCCAGAAGATTTGTTTTTAAATATAACTTTTATAAAGTATTAAAATACTAAATCTTAAAAAAATTCCATAGTTCTAGCAAATAGACACACAGTTAGTAAAGTTAGGAGGGTTTAAAGGTTATTTCAAGTGGCATTGGTTACACTTGCTGGCTGTGCAGCTTTACGCTGTTAACTAATAGGCACAGGATCAGTTCAGAACACGCTCACGTCTCACTTAGAACTTGAATTTCCTTCTTAAAACTTTCTTCTTATAGCACTTAAAGAGTTATACACCAGTGGAAACTGCTGCCTCATTCTGAAGGGGGCTGACAGCCAGCTGGGAGGTCTGCAGCACAAGAAGCTCTCTGTGATGTTAATTGACAGCGACCGTTATCAGTCCCACACTGGATCAGGCATTAAGAGAATAACACTTTGTGGATTACAGGTTTATTTGCCACTTCACTGAAATGCTGTGTGTTTTTTTAATATTCTATATACTGGATTTATTATTATTATAACCAGCTATTGATATATCGACCTACACAGCTTGTTATTACAGAAAGAAAATGTTGTCATACAGGAAATTTGCTTCCTGAGAATTTTGTTTTCATGCTTTACTTTCATTGCAGTTTGGTGTTTACTCAATCCAAATTGGCCTCTGCGGCTACCGACCACATTTTTGAGGCTGTTCTTAGTTCTGAAGGAAAATTTCTGCCTATCATCTATGTAATGATTATCTGGGTGTTATGTAACTACCAACCCTTGCTGTTAAATTCATGGAAATGATACAAAAAGGAAAAAGAGCAGTTCTGCTCATTGACTCCCCCTGCCACACTCTTAATATAGGGCCTTAATTTTGTTCCACAGATAAGCTGGGAAGTACAAGTGTCTGGAGGTGGAACTAACACAAATGCCTTTCTCGTTTGTGTTCAAAGATTCAGAGTTGCTGTTCCAGTAAATGTGATATTACTTGTCCCATATAACCTGAAAGCTAATATGGAAACAAGAGCTCTTCAAAAGACACTTGGTCAATAGCTTAGTGTAAGACAGGGTGAGGGTTGCTATTCGAGCTCCTGGGGCAGAATAACATAAATGAGCTTACCCTGGAAAAGATCAGAATGAGGATTTGCGGACTTGTCTTCCATGTGACACAACATCCACAAATAGTTTCAAAAAAGAAAGCTGAGGATTTTGAGAAACAGAAGGTGGCAGTTCTAAAAATGACTGTTTTCTTTGTTAGAGGTCTTTTGTCACAACTTAATGTCATTATCAATCTATATCATATTTCAAGGTTTAAATGTCACAAAACTAGTCTCTAATGGTTTGAACCCAAGAGTCTAAAGTCAAAGGTGATATGTAAGATAATGATTATGTTGATTAGTCATGCATATCGATATGGAATCTTTTGTAGATTGATTTAGACTGTTCGGAACATTCACTACATGCTTACCAATGTGTAACTGGCTAGATGAAAGTGTATGTTCAAGTGAAGACTGTTCATCCTTCGACTTATACACCATCTGAAGTCCACTGTTTGGTTTTGTTCCTAAATTTAAGTGGTTTGGTTCCTTGATGCCTTTACACTGACAAAATGTTTCTTAAAGGATTAGAGTTGATGGTGAGGCATGCTAGAGAGAGTGAAGAGGAAAGTTAGTAATTATAGATAAAAATTCATTAGAAGGGATACATCATGCACATATTGACACAACTACATAAAAGTATATATTATATTTATTACAATTATTTGCCTTATTTGGACTTATGCCTGAATTTAGACTTTAATGTCAGATATATGGAGGAATGCCATGATATATGTTTCATTTTTTATTTAGATTTTGCATAAGCAGTGGGGATCCAAACTGCCACAAATAATCAGCTGTGTTCAAGTCCAAATGGACCCTGGTGGACAGCGTGGTTCTTGAGAAATACCTCAGAAATAATTCTTCCCACTGTAGTATCAGAAGTAGATATAAACCATAGTTCAACATCAGTGTATTTTAGATAGCAGTACAGAAAACTCATGAAGAATCCAATGAAAATTTATGGTGAAAGGAGCTTGGTATTCACCAGAAGTTTATAAATTATGTTCTTTCTGTCTGTTTCAAGTCTTCTCGATGGATGCGTGAAATGTAGAGTTGCCTGTGAAGGTGCTGAAGTTGAGGTCAATAAAAAAGCATGTGTTTGTTATGATTCATAGGTGGGAATTCACTATAAATGTGAAGGATGATTTGCCCAGGAAGACGGAAAGACCTGCTCTTAGTGTGCTTGGCCAGTCTGCTGGGCGAGATCTGTGTTGGACTGATGTAGGAACACATCAGCAGACATTGGAATTGGAATTCTTGTTGCAGCAAGCGATGATAACGGGATCTGTGAAATGGTGCGGTATCTCCCCATCCCTTAAAAAAAAAATAAAATAAAATATTTATCCAGATAGCAATAGTTTTCTTCCTTATTTCTGTATTTTATGTCCTGTCAACAGAGAAGTTGAATAGTTAATTCTGAATGAGGGAAAAACTGCAGAAGGCCCTCTACATAAGCTCCTAGAGGCATAAATATTATTTATAGCACTTCATTCTTATTTAACTGAGAGAAGTAAGTGCTAATAAATGCTCAAAATAAAGAGATTAGAAATGTGATTTAGCACAGTTAGGGATGATGGTTATTCATCAGAAATACCTATTCATTGTTTTTATATTTATTTTTCCTATTTTTTCATTCACGTAGTTGCCTAAGAGCCTGTTCTGTTATTGATCCTTCAGGGAAGAGCAAATGCATACACTAAGGACTTGGATGAGTTTATGCTATCTGAATTTGCTAGAGATTATATTAAATAGCACAGTAGCTCAGGACAAGATGATCACATTTCACAGCCTATTTCCCCATACTCCCTAAATGCTGATTTACCAAGAAAGAAATGCATGTACACATACACAGGAGCATATGTTAAAGCTGTGCTAAACATTTTCCATGTAACTTCCAGCTGGCAACATTTTGCCAGAATGCCTGGTACTTAGAAATGATAAATAAATAAAACAAACAGAAACTTGTGTTGTAATAAAGAGACAATGGAATAGCTGCAGGGCATGGAGTAAATTCAACTTGACTTGTGGACACAGTGGCTGGATTTTACCCAAGAGATATTAGCAACATTCAGATTCCTAAGGGGAAGACTGTGGAGTGGGAAGACGGGATCTCATTGGGAGGTCTCTTAGCACATTTGGAAAAATAAACACAGAAATGATGAAAAATAATATTTAAGCAGCAAAATCAGCATATGCTGTCCTCCTGTAGTATGTTAAAAAAACATGAACTTGTCTTGGGAAGAAAAAATAATGAACAGAGCTTTGTTTTGCTTTATTTTGTTTGGAGGGAGAATAGGAAGAAGATGGAGGGGGGCTGGAGCTTGGGAAGGCAAACTGTGACAACAGCAACCAAGTGAAGGAAAGAGAAACAGTGAAGGTAAGGAAAGCAAGAGCAAAGAGGGTGTATCAAGTGGGCTTCTAAAAGGTGCTATTCATTAAAAGGAAACACCTCAAATCTTCTTTGATTATATTTGTAAAGGCAAAAGTAACACATAGCACAAATGCTTCTGTCATGAAAGCATTTTCAGTTCAAGTAAATTTGAGAGAAGTTTCTTAGCAGCAGTGGTGATAACTACAAGTGCAATAGCAAAAGCTACAGTAGGTGGAATATTTATGTCTATTTTTCTTTACTTTGTGGGCTGTCTTCTACCTATAGTAGTGTATTGATTGTTCTTTGCTGAACATGTTACAGTAATGGCCCACTGAGACTTTCTTTATTGGTATCCTCTTATTATTGAAGGCCAAATCCTGGGGTTCTTTCTCATACAAGGTAGTTCTGAATATTAAGGAAGAACACCTTGATACATATATTTGTGCGTCCATGTTTGGAAACGATGTTAGAATTGTGTAAAGACCAGGGGCCATGGTGAAACTGGAAAGCAGGGATCCAACTTATAAACAGTATATGTTGTATACAAGTGTATATACAGTGGGTAGATCAGGTTCCTTTATGTTGCTTTCTTGTTACTGGTAGACATAACTTTCTGACTTAGAAACTATAGAATTTTAAGGAAAGTAAAATGGGATCACATTAATCTGTAGTCTCTTATGTTTTCACTCAAACACATGAAGGAGGCTAAGCAAGAATTTCTGACATAACCATCACTTTGACTTTGGCTTGACTGGGTTTCATGATCAAATGACTTCGCTTGCTTGGTTTGTGCTCCTTTGCCTTTTACATCCTTGATATCCTAGTTTATACATGTGCACATGCTGACTTCCTCCAGGACACCACAACCCATCCTGATAATTGCACTGCTAAAGCTACCCACTGTGTTAAAGGTCAGCAGAAAGGCCTTAGCAGTGAAGTGGCACTTGCCCATCAAAATGCAAAATACTGGGGTGAAAGAAGTAAAACTCAGCCATTATATATTACAAAACTAGAGACATTCAAAGTCGAGTATATCATTCTCATGTTCTAATACCCACAGAAGAATGTCACAGTATGACTCCATCCTCGTGATGGAAACTGAAAGAAGAATGAAAAATAATGCAAAGTTATCTCCTTTTTGTTAAAATCTATTGTAATCTTGTGTTTTTCCTCTGTTATTGCACTGAAATAAAGACATTGTAATCTCAGGGTACAATAGAGAGGATCCCTTATACAGTAATTGCAAAACCTCCTGATCCAATATTTTAGAACTCAGGGTACTTGTCACTTATGAATATTCATACAGACCACTAAACGAATTATATTCTGTCTGTAGGTACAGGCAGGAAAAAAACACGGTAAATTCCAAGGAGACAGCAGTATTTTATGGAACACTTGTGAAATATTAAGGACATCAACAACAAAATTCTTGTAGGAAAATGGTTCAAGAGAGGAATATGTAAAAGTGATAACACCATCATGGAACACATCTTTTAGAGATAAAAAAAGTCATAAGAATTCATTTCCAGTCTTAGAAAAGCTGGAATTCTTCAGTAGTGATAATATTTATGTTTCTATTACATGCATAAGTATCCATTCTGGTCTGGTAAGGCATTGAGCGCAAAAGGTTAATACCAACTTTGTGAAAGAAACTAGGAAACCAAGCTAAACACAATTTTTATCTTAATGGATGTTTTTATAGGAAGAAGGAATTTATCTCCTGAAAGCCTACCCTAAGGTTTGCAGATAAGGATAGTTAAAAATGTGAACTATTTTACACTTGTATGTGTCCCTTCCTTTACAATTAAGTAACCTATGCAACAACTTGATGGTAAACTACAAAATGTATAAAAAGATTATTTTCCAGTGCTTTCTGACAAGTCAGCACAGATATATATATATATAAAGGCATACTCTCAGCCTAGCTAGAAATTGACTTGTTCCAGTTGCAGATATACTAATCCAAGCAGGGTACTCATTTGTTGGTTTGGAGGACTGACTTTTATCTGAAGTGGAAGACTTCTTGTGTCTACAGTAATCCCTAAAGAAATGAAAGTGGCCTTTTATGAGTTCTTATATTAACAAACAGCTTAAAAATAGAAATAATGTTGAGACCTCTAAAACCAAAGGCTGATGGTAACACCTGCTACTTTTCTGCTGCTGCTGAAAGGAAGAGAGCTGTGGCCCTCCTTCCCTCTCACCTCTCTTCTTACTTTTCCTTCTTCCACATCCAAACACCCCAGCAAGACAGTTGTCCCTCCCTTGCAGCAACTCTGATGATGCATTAGACTTTTTTTCCCTTCTCATTAGAGATTCAGAAACTCACTCAGCTGATCTAACTGCTTTGCTTCTGCCATTTTAAGGAATTAAAGTTGCTTATGATGGAGTCTGGCAGCCTCCATAGCCAGCAGAATTTTGTAAAGACAAGAACTTTGCAGTTTTTGGAAGGAGGTAGGAGCTTTGTTTTCTGGCAATGCATAGATGTTAGCTGTCTGCATCTCTTGGGACTGTGTTACAAGACTGGAGCTCTTTTTCGTAACTGATGGGGTTTTTTTCAGATGCAAAGAGTCAAATTTACTAATGAAAATACTTATATTTTTTTTATTTTTATTTTTATTTTTTCCCTGGTGATGTTCAAGGCCAGGTTAGACAGAGCCTTGGGTGATATGGTTTAGTGTGAGGTGTCCCTGCATGTGGCAGGGGAGTTGGAACTAGATGATCTTAAGGTCCTTTCCAACCCTAACTATTCTGTGATTCTCTGATTCTATTTTTGTGCTGGTTGTGTGTGATGGGAGAAAACAGAGAGAACAAAAAAATTGTCAGAACAATAGTTTCTTTCTAAAGCTATAAAAACTGATTTTTAAAATGAAAATTATTTAATGACCTTAAATCAAAATGACCATTTACAACTCTCCTCACACCAAAATAGAAAAGGAAAAATAAATGTTTAATGTGTCTCAAAACTTCCCTTTTGTTTCAGGTTTTGACATGTAGAGCAGGTGAAGAAAACTATAGATTATCAGTGCTTCAGCTCTGACACCTGCCCAGGGGACTCTGGAGGCACTACACCTGCCCCTCCTTTACATGCCTTTGCTTGCAGTCTATGAAGTAGAACGGCTTGAGGATGCTCAGGCTCTTTTTTTGACAGTATTCTACTTTGTATGCATAATAATTTCTTTTTTTACTGACTAAATGAAATCAGAATCTGTCATGTCACAGCTCCAGGCCAGTTCTATTCAGTCCATACAATCTCTCTAAGAGCTAGCTGGACCATCAGAAGATGTAGATGTTTGCCTACTTAGGTAAGTCTACAGTCTGAATTGCTGAGTTTTCTAGACTTCTGCAAATGGAGGATGAAGCTGATCTTCCTCTCAGGTAAGCATTTTAAAACATAGAAAAATTCTAAATATTGTATATAGATAAAATGTAGCTGCATAGGAAGAAATGTTATAAATCATCAAGTAATCATCAAATTAACCAAGACATTCCAGGTGTCTTGGAAGAAACTTCGGAATTTTGTGGGTGAGCTGAAGAAATATTTCTGGCTGTCTCACTGGGAGTAAGAGTTTCTATCGCTGAAATGATGTGTGTAGACCTTTATCTGTGTTTTAAGTCCCTAGTACTTATACTTGATAGTTTATTCAATTTCACTGTTTTCCATCTTCTGCCTGGATCTCATTCCAACAGAACAGCTTAAATTTAAAGAACTTTATTTCTTTCCTTCATCTGAAGATCTGTGATTGCCAAAGGAATGCTTATGATTACTTGTCCTGAGATTTCCTAAAAGCATCCATGCTGAGGTTGTTTTCATGCAGGTGCTTGACAGATCCAATCCCCAGGACTCTGCTTTCCCTGGAGCACCAGAATTTATGATGCCCACTTGGAGTACTCTGTACAGTTCTGGTGTCCTCAAGAAAAGAAGGACATGGAGCTGTTGAAACAAGTTCAGAGGAGGGTCACGAGGATAATTAGGGGACTGGAGCACCTCCCATATGAAGACAGGCTGAGAAAGTTGGGGCTGCTCAGCCTGGAGGAGAGAAGGTTGAGTCGAGACCTCATAGCAGCCTCCCAGTATTTGAAGGGGGCCTACAGGGATGGCGGAGAGGAACCCTTCATCAGGGACTGTAGTGATAGGACAAGGAGAAATGGGTTCAAATGGAGGAAGTTCAGGTTAGATATAAGGAAGAAATTTTTTACTGTAAGGGTGGTGAAGCACTGAAACAGGTTGACGGGGGAAGTTGTAAATGCTCCATCCCTGGCAGTGTTCAAGGCCAGGTTGGGCAGAGGCATGGCAGAGGGGCTGGAACTAGATGATCTTAAGGTCTTTTCCAACCCTAACTGTTCTGTGTTCAAAGAGAACAAAATTTGATTTTTTTTGGGAGCCTAGAAATGCTCTAGTCTGTGTCAGACAAGTGTGTCTTCATGCACCAGGTGCTGAGAATCATATCCCATCTTGAGTTAAGCCCATGAAAACCCATTAAAATGAATGGAAATGCACAGGGAGAAGTGAATAAGTCACATTTAGCCCAGAAATGTTGGGCTTTTATCTGTTGGCTTGAGAATCTATTGATAGAGTCATCCTGTGTTCCAAAGCATGCCAACACTTCCTATAACATGTTATGATTGTGCTGTGCTATCAGAAAAGGTGGGTCGTGTGTTTAAAAATGACATTTGCTTTACCATTCTGCCTAAAGTGTGGATAATGTTTTAATAAATGGTATTTTTAAAAAGAAATATATTATTTGATAAAATTATTGCTCAAACTGAATTCCATCAAATTGTCACAGTTGCTATGTGCTTGAAAAGCTTCTGCTCCTCTATTATTAAGTGGTAAAAGATTATAATTTGATAAAAGTGGATACTAAAGTGACTGATTTTAAAAAGTATGTTTCAATAAAATTCAGCATAAAAATTCAAAGCAAAATGTAAAAAAAAAAGATTTTCTTTATTATTTTAACTCTACACATTTAAAAATATTTCAGCGAACAAATGAATGTTGTAATAGAAAGTACATGACATATACTACAGACTCCTCTGTTTCCAGCACTCTCTCGTTCACTTAGGAGATGATTCATCAGTCTGTACTTATACACTATGTATTTCTTTACAATAACAGATATGGCATTTACACTGTAAATGGTTATGTAAGTGCAAAGGAGGTTGTAGTAGTGGAAGCTAAAGCTTAGTACTTTGCAAACTCTCTTAGTTATGAGCATAAGTTTTGGGGCATATAGCTCCATCCCTTGAAGGTCCTTTTCCGCAGTCATATTACATAACTGTGCTTTTCTAGCACAACTAGTAAATGTGCTGCATTTGATTTTTCCTGCACACAAATATGACTACAATGACCGCTTTTTTTTTAACTCATAGTAAGATGATAATAAAAACTGCAACAAGATTTTGTCTTGCTCTGTTTAAAATAAAATCAGTAAGCAACTAGTGATCAGGCATTCGTAAAAGAATGGTTCAAAAACTGGAGAATGAAAAGATTGGTAGGAGTTTCAAAAATTAAGGACCTGAACTTGTAATGAAAGAGAAGTTTGCTTACTTATTAAATCAATGATGTTGTCAATGGAACAGGAAATAGAAATGAACTGAAGTAAGCTAAAGAAAAGAAGAAAATTTAAAAACAGCCTAGGAATGACACAGAGAATATCAGAGATAATAATGATTTCTTGAATACTTGGTAAAATAACAGGAATCAAGAGTAAACCTATAAAAAGTGGACTCTGCATATTTGGATTTGTTCCTGGTATGGTAAGATTGCTTCTATTAAACAAACAAACCAGCAAAAAAACAAAACCAGAAAAGAAGATGGTGGGCATTGGCTTGAGCCTGAGATGGGTCTGATCCTTGTGTCAGGTATCTTTCACTGCATCCAAGACAGAATTAGTGCCTTTTTGAATTTTTCACTTGTCATTTGGTGTTTGTGTAGGAATTTCTATGAGTACTTCAATATGCTTGTTATAGTGGCAGCTTGAATAAAAAGCATCCTGCTACAAAACAAGATGTCATGAGTAACTGGTTAGGGGACTGAGTTACTGTAGATTGGACAGCTGCATCATCGCTACAATAGAGCTCCAGAACTATCACCACAGAAACATATTTCACATATATATAAGCATATAAATAACCCCCCCCCAAAAAAAAAACAAAAACCCACCAAAAAAAAAACAAACTGCCACCAAAATGAAGGAGGAAGAGGACAATTAAAACCAAGTGGCTTCCTCTAAAAGGAAGCCCCTACCCAGAACCCCTTTGCTGTCCTGCAGGGGGCTGATGAAGAAACGCACTCGCACCAGGAGTAACTGGCAGATACACTGGCAAAGAAGATCACTACCGGTGCTGCCAGGAAAAAAAATCAGCAGGTCATAGTAGGACGGGACTCTATTTTGAAAGGAACAGAGGCACCCATCTGTTGGCCTGACCCTGTCTCAAGGGGGATGTGCTGTCTACAAGGGGCTCAGATTAGGGATGTTGCAAAGAAGCTGCCTGCTCTAATAAGTCCCACTGACTATTACCCACTTCTAATGATCCATGTACATGCTACTGATATAGATAGCAGTAGCCTGGAGAACATAAAGAAGGACTACAGAGCTCTGGGAGAGGTGGTCAGGGGCTCTGGAGCTCAGACTGGCTTTTCTTCAACTCTCCAGGATACAGGGCACGACCTTAAAAAGGCGAGGAGGATTGGCCAGGTTAATCAATGGTTACAAGGGCAGTGCTATAGTCAGGGGTTTGGGTACCTTGAACATGGGACTCCATTTAGTAGGCCAGGTCTCCTGGGGGCT